>VYXF01006306.1:759259-824420 GCA_013397295.1 Polioptila caerulea | reverse complement strand
TTTTTATTTCTTATTTTATGCATTAATTCAGTGAAGGTAAGAGCCTAACAGGCCCTACAATCTGGCTCAGTGCCTACATACTCACTGTTGGAGCCAAGGTACCAGACGACTTCACCGTGTGTTCTGTTCCATAATAAGGCACCTACAGAACTCACAAGGGCCATTACCAGGAGAATACAGAACAAAACCAGGATCTGCATGTTGGTCACTTTCTCCACATTTGATCTCTTCAGAGGTGCTTTGGTTGAATTCTGAACAGCAGTAGGGAAAAAGAAAAAAAAAAAAAGAAACAATCTGGCAATGGCTTTCACAAGNACAATGGACCCTTGTAGTCCTCAAGGCCTTAAACAACTATAATAAGCCAAACCATTTCACAAAATCAAGTCAATGACAACAAGAATACAGGAAAGGTGACCAACTTAGAAGCTGGTCATCAAAACATACCCTTAATCCCCTTAAAACCTTTACCTGCATGAGTTTTGTATCATGTCCTGTATACACAACAATACCCAAAACCCACTGAGTGTTTCTCAGTTGTGCACCTCTCAGCAAGATCTGGTCTGGACCAACAGGAACTGGGCTGCAAAGGAAGAAGTTCATGGATCTTTCAGTTCTTGGTAACACTTGAAAGAAGATAGTGCTACTCCTACTCCTCAGTTAATAATAAAAACAACCCCAAACAACAAGCAGAGAAGAATGTAGTAGCAATATAATGAGCTTAGACTGCCCACGCAACTGAAGGCAGCACTGAAACCTCTGTAAATCTAATTCCTGCTACAGCACAGCAGGGCAAAGCTCCAGTTACCCAAAACTTGAGAACTTATATGGCAGCCATAAATAAGCTTATTCTGCACTTGACCTTGGCTAGTATATTCTTTCTCACATCAAGGACAGAAAAGCATCAAACTTGCCAAGAGACCATCCATTCGAGCCTATTATATCACATACACCATTAAACAAGCATTTGACAAAGCCTGTATTAACCACATGACTTCCAAGTGGGATCCAAGTGATCATCTCCTGGTTCTTCACTGAGCTGCCCAAAGGAATATACCTTTGGTGAAGGAAAACAGGTATAGCCAAATAAAACATGTATGTGCCTATCAACCTTCCACCATCTGTGAATTTGAGTACTAAAACTACATACTTTTCTTTCAAGAGGTGTAGAAATCAAAGCCACACTGACAAAGCCTCCAGGTTCTGGGATCCCTTTTCTCTACAAACCTGACCTTGGTGTAGCTTTCAGCTCTTGTTGAAAGGGAAAAGTTTCAATTTCCTCTGTGTATCTTGTGTAACAAGAAGGCCCTAAAAACCTCAACCATTTCCCTGAGTCCTTCTCTTGTAATAAAATATCACTAATAATTACAAAAAAATCAATACTGCCATAACAAGCAGAAGGCTCCATACTAAGACAGAACTGTGTTATCTTATACTGGCAGATGTTCTGATTAATAAATATTAATTATTACCCTCCGCTTCCCCAACAAAAACATGCACATGCTCACAGTTACAGACTAAAAGAACAGAGGAAACATTTTTCCTAACCAAATGAATTCATGGCTTTGTTATCAATACCTTTGACCATCTAAGCGCAAGTTTCCAGTGAAGTCATAGAGATGGCGATTGGGTCCTTCACATTCTATCCTCCCAGACACTTTCATCAATTCTTCCCTGGACTGCAGACTAGCAGTTTGAGACAAACCCTGCATAGGACAATTCAAAGGAGATTCTTGACAAAAACTGCTATTAGAAGGCAACCTAGGAAAAAGGAGCTTCCTTTTAACATCTACAAACCAAAATGCCATTAAATCTGTGGAGGCTTGTTAGTCAGGGTCCTATTTTGCTTTGGTGGGTTTTTTTTGTTGTTGTTGTTGCTTTTTAGGGGTTGGTTTTTGTTATGTTTTGGGGTTCTTTTTCTATTTGATATTCAATACCTCTTTCCTGCAAGGAAGACTCACTATGGACACACATAAGCCTATTAACAAGACTGAAACTCTCCACACAGATGCCTGCATTACCTACATGATCTCTCTTTAACCAAGAGGGAAGTAACATCCACAAACACAAGTTGGATACATGCAGGAGGAAGTAGGAGAAAAGCAGTATCAACAGGCCCAGGTTCTTTCTCAAAGTACAGCTGCACTGATGTGTTATGGCTGCTAAGTATGGAGATCCTTAAGTGCAGTCTCTCTTAGGCCACTGCAACCAACATGCTCTGATCCTGCTCAAGGATCCTGATTTCATCTTTCTGTTGCCAGAATTTGACTGCAGCACTGCAAGCCAGAGCAAGGCCGTATTTTTGCATTTTAAGCATGTCTTGAAGCAAATAAAATCTTACAAGAGCTCAAGATCTGACTTAGTAGCCTGATCTGGAACAGTAAATCACATTTCTGCAAATGTAGTAAAGAATGAGCAAATACAGGATTTTCAAAAACAAATTATCTCTATTTCAAAATCCTAATCTAAATACTTTTTTTATTGAAAGAAGTCAAAGATTCTTAACTATTTCTAAACACTATAATCAACAGTACTTTAACAAAACTAGAAAGATCCAAATAAATTCTTCCTCTTACAACAAAGAGATAACAAATTAACTTATACATATAAAGATCTTTTTCAGCTTCTGCCTCTGCATAATGCTCATAAAACACTATTTGTGACAGGAGAAACTGCAACCCTCATCACAAGCATAGCTGATATTTTTTTTTTATGTACAGCACTTAAATTCCATTAACTAGACCTTCAGCAAAACACATCCAAGGTCTGTTGGATTTTTCTCTGTGGGCTTAAAATACTTGCTCCATGTTCCTTACAATTGCACATGATGTATTACTGCTTGGGCTTGTAGCTGTTGAAAAGAAATTACAGCCACTTGAAGAAAGACACTTTTTAAAAAACAGTAACAAAACAGTGCTTGTATTGTTGCCATGCAAGCTAGATACTGCTTCATAACTAATATTAAACACCTAAAAGAAAAAAAATATATTAAATTCAGTTTGTTTTACCTGTCGTATTTTAAGATTCGTCTCGCCATCGAGATTAGCTGTTTCAATATAGCACATGGCTTGTGGTTCACTGTAAGGAGTGTAAGATTTACAATATTAAAACTCAGTGCTTTTTTGTACACTATTTTTGCACTAATATAGTCCACAACAGACTTCTTCAGCGCACTGCAGAAGGCAGAAAACCATACTGGTGGTATACAACCATGAAAGCTGGAAATACATATTGAACAGAGATGTCTTTAGATAGGGTCATACAAGAAAGTATAGAGAAAGACAGGTCTAAATCAAAGATTAGTTAGAATTTAACAAGTCATGATAAACTTAGATGCCAGTAGTGGATTATTTTGAATTGCAATCCATTAAATTGCTTCCAATTGCAAAAGCTATGGATGAAATAGCAAATATTGAACAGTATAAAAAGAGGATATGTTTGGATGAAGAGAGCAATGCTCTCTGCTACTAAATTCTGTCTGTGAACAGAACACACAAAATCACGTCTGCAAGGTCACCTTAAAGTTGAGGGCCTATAGGAAGTATATCCAAAGTCACTGTTAAACAGGTTTTTTTTGTGCGTGTGAAAAAAGTTCTTTAGGATTGAGGGCTGTAACCTGCATCTTCCAGGTATGTTTCTATCCTTACCAACAGGGACAAAAATCTTCCTCCTAGAACTGAGCTTTCTATTAGTCAAGCTCTTATCTACATCTAACATAGATGAGGTCTGCATAGGTAGCATCTGTGATATGGAAGAGCACTTTTAAGGGATCTTTGCCTGACATACCACTAAAGATGCAAAACTTCTGTATGGCACCACCAAAACTATTTTTCTGCCAACTGTCTTCTCAGGCTGCTAAGGAATATCAGTTTCCCATCTGGATTCAAGCTTCTTCAGCATATCACTTCTCATACTCTTAATAAATGGCTAGGTTTTTCCCAAAATAACCAATTGCTCCAACAGCAAATGTACTCAATCAGCAGAACAGTCGGTAATAAAGGCTCCTTAGGACAACAAGAATTAAGAAATGTACAGGTACATTTATAATACAGTAAGAAGATAGGTTATTCTCTCCAATTAGTTTTGCTTTGAAAAGAAAAAAGGTCCAATCTAATCTTTCTCTCCTCCTACACAGCTAATTTAAATCTGAACCCAAGAAAGACACTGATTAGAGTCCAGCTTGATTCCAATTTTACCCCTGTCAAACACCTTATCTACTACAACTGAAGTGGTTAGCTCAGGAGGGAGACCTTTTGCAATACAATTCATCTATTTTCCATAGAAATTGTATGAATTGCAGAAAAGAGAAATGTGGACATGTTATCATGCAAAGTTGTGTTTGAATTAAAATATTTTTCCTTCATGTTAATTCAGTCTTTATGTAAAATTTGATGTTGCCTTTTTGCTGTACAGGAAAAGAGAGTCAAGATAAAAACAACTACTAATTTTACCTCTGATAATCACCTCAGACACAGAAAATCAACATATACAAGCAAAAGAACCCACCCCCTTCAGAACATGCAGAGCTTTCTGGTGAACTGAGGACATTTAGTATTGACATTTAAAGGAATCATGGGAATAATACCAATTATAAAGCAGAACTGTCATACAAATTGCTATTTATTTCAAGCAAAGCCTCTCCCAAATCAACATGCTTCGGGTTAAATTCTCTAATTATTACGTGGTTATCAATGACAGCAAGTTAGTAGAATAAGGCAGAACAAAAAGCTGGCCCACACAGTTAAAAAATAAGTCAGAAGGGGTTTTTAGTACAATACATTAAAGAAGTTCTTAAGTAAAATATTCTTCAATGCTGAAACAGAAAATTATTGATGTCCAAGTTCAGCCTAACTGCATATTAAGTTGACAACTGCTTATTTAAGGCTTGGGGCTTGTTTTAAAAAATACAGTAGTGTACACCATGGAATGAAGGTACATCTATCCTTCATCATGTCGTAATTCAAAAAGACTGAGCTTCTGCATATAGCTTAGAAAAAATTAAAACCTCTCAGAAACAGCACAGACAAGAAGGATGGGGCAGAAAATACAGGAGCTTGGAAAACAAGTTCCCTTAAGAGCTGGATCATGTAAGAGAACTGCAACCTAGAGACCAGAGCAACCTGCAGTCACTGTTGAAAAACACACATAGAGGAGAGGATTACAGAGGTATCAAAGTTTGGGTATAAGAAGCATGTTTAAGAACAGGAGCTGTGCTGCTGTCCCTTATTTAAACCTCATGTGACCAAGCAAATTGTGGTCTTGATTTGGCCTCATGTTGTTCTACATCATCTTGAACCTAGACTAGTAGTAAAGTACCACTCAAATGCTTTTAGGAACTATGAGACCTCAACAAATGAGAGGGCTGGGCAATCACCAACCGCATGAAGTTGAACAAAGGCAAGTGTTGGATTCTGCACCTGGGACGAGGCAACTCTGGATGTGTGTACAGACTGGAGAGTGGGATGAGGGAGAACAGTCCCACAGAAAGGGACCTGGGGGTCCTGGTTGATGGCAAGTTCAATAAGAGCCAGCAGTGCTCTGGCAGCCAGGAGGGCCAGGTGTGTCCTGGGGGGCATCAGGAAGTTGTCCCATATTTGAAACTAAACCAAGAAGGACTCAGCAGGTTACTGTTGCTACCATGCTAGAGATGGGCCATACACGTGTTGTGTATCTGTCCTGGGTTGATGCTGAATTGCATCCCCATTCGTCTGTTTAGCTCAGAAATAAGTTTTGTACCTTTAAAACTGGATCTGAGAGTGAAGAAGTGATGGAATGTCTGAGGCAATTGTTTTCAAACATAAAGATCAGAGTTTTCAGCNAGTGCTTTGCCTGTTAAATAAACAAATTTTTTCCACTTTCCTCCAAGGAAATGTTTTTTTCTGTCCCGAACCAGTTGAGGGGAGGGGCGGTTCGGATTTACTTTCTAGAGGGACCCCATCAGGAGGTTTCTTCCCAAATTTGCCCTAAACAAGGACAGTATTCAAGAGAAGTAGTGAACAAATTGAGTCCAAAAGCTATTTTGTTGTTCGATGCCAACAGAGCTAGTCTTTCAGATTTACTGTTTGAAAGAAATCCTCCTGGGATCGCAGGAAAATATGCTGATACTCAGTGGAATTAATTGGAAGAAGACTTCCTTATTTAAATGTAGGGATTCTTGGAAGGCCATAGAACCACTGACTGCACAAAGCTTGTGTTAAGGATCGTCAGTCTTCAAAAAAACTCATCAATACAGAGTATTATGTACCTGCAATTCATAAAGTGAAGTCTTGAAAACATCTCAATTTAGAAGAGCCTATCTACAATGATATATGAATCAAAGCTTAGTAAAGCCATGTTTTGTCATTGCTGAAACTTGATTTTAGATGTGGAATAGAATTAGTGCTATCTGATGTCTGGTTTTATTAATAACAAATACAGAGATTCAAGTCCTCTGCACCTCAGTTCATCAGACACATCACTTCCACACCCATTCAGGATACCTGGTAGATATTATGATCATGTCTGCTGGAAGATGTTGCCCATTGGTGACCTTCACAATATCGCCTACTGCTACCTGTGGTGGTCAGGAGTACAGTAGCATGGAAGAGAAAAACAAACAGTTCGCTTGTCTGGAATGTTAGTTTGTTATTTTCTTTCACCCAGTCAGAAGAACAGCATCATGCACAGAACAGTTAGAGACAGTGTTTCTGAAAGTCAGAGTACTTTTCACTGCAAGTTTGGAAATATCAAAGCTTTCCCTTTTTTCAATGAAAAGTCAACAACCCTATAGAGAAAAAAGGTAGATGCAGTTAATTAGAAATTGTAAACTTCTGTGGCTTATATTTAATAAAAATTACTTTATTCTACAATTCTGCCATTATCCAAATTCAGGCGTTTTCTTTAGTCTTATTTTTTTCCCTAGTAAAAAAACTATCTTTGCCTTCATTAAGTATCAAGAGTTTTCTTCTCTTCCTGATCTGTATTACTTACCTCCCAACCATCACTATCATTTTCCCTTAATTCTCCTTAGATGCACTGCTTGTACTAGTCACTAGCAAGTAGTATCATCGCTATGGATCCATAATTATTATAACTGTCCTTCCCTGACTGCGACATGCAGACTTCTGAATTCTGGAATACTTTGTCTCCTCCTACACTGGCCTTACACTTTCCAGCACCTTGAGTTAGTCACACATCCATGGGACTTTCATTCTAAAAAGAGTCAAGTAACACTCTCAAAACAGTAAACCAGGTTTGCCTGATAAGCCTGAGGCTGCTTAATGCCAATGCACCACTGAGAGTCTGAAATTGGCTTAAAATAATTTTAAGATATTAATTTATAAAAATGGAAACAGATGGTATGTTTGAACAAGCAGATCCATTCGTTTTACTCAGATACCACTAAAAATAAATTCCCTACCACTTTTAGTACCAAAAAAAAAAGTCAGAACCTTGCCTTAAAGTGATCAAGGTGGATAATACAGAACTGTTATTCCTTAACAATAAATGCAAGCCTGGACAACATGCAATTACAGATACAGGTCAATTCAGGAAGCGCCTACGGGTATAAAAAAACCTAGATTCCAGGCTCGACCTTAATCTTTTAATTCACTGTCCTTTCTACAAAAATAGGACTTGGAACAGCATAAACAGGAACCAACATTAGCCATCAGAATCCCTGACAATCTTCAGCTTCTACTATATTCTAACAGTTCAGCAGGATTGCTTTTAGGTGTCTTGAGACTGATGTCATTCCTCAGAGGTTTTAAAAGGGTGTACTTTTTCTTCAATTACTAGATAAGAGGGCTAATTTTATCCTTTAAAAGGCATTAAGAGCCACAACTAGATCAATACATCCTAAGGCATTTCAGCAACTTCCAGGTCTTAGAAATAAAACTCACCAGACTCTGGTCACGAGCTTCACAGAACATGGGTCCCAAGTACCTCAGGTGGCAGCAGGGCTTGTGCTTCTTACCTGAGCAAGCAGCTTACTAATTAGTCTCAAAGCCCAGGGACTTTTTAGCACAGCCAGCAAAGTAAGTCTCTCTAGACTTGCAGGGGAGGTACAGCATTGCAGTGAAAATTACTCTTTTAGGCAGACTAAAAACAAAATACTGTTTACAGTTTACTTATTAACTGCACAAGCACAAACACAACAGTTCATCAGCTGACTGTAACACAGTACTGGGAATTTAAAAACAGGTACTCATGCACCTTGCTATGGGCAATTTTGACTGCTGGAACAGAAAGGATCCCTCCCATCCCCCCATCCCAAGTGACAGAACTCTCATGTAGTATACATTAATTCCAAGCCTCCTAATTAATTCTGGCAAGAGTAATTCTCGAACAGTTGCTTTCCCTCCCTCCCATCCTCAGGTTTTACTTACCTCTTTCCACATAATGTTCTGCCACATCCCATTTCTTAGAACTGCAAAGAAAGCTTAAAGTTAGATTACAGAATAAATAGCCATAATTTGGACAAATTTCAAAACAACTGTATCAGCAGTAGCAAACACAATAGGAACCAACACAAAAAATCAGGTATGTATTTTTTCAAAAGCTGGAACTTCTTTTGTTCGCAGCTGTGGGCATGTGAATCCAAGAAAGAGGAAGAATCTGCCCTTCATATTTATATAATTTTTATCATCTGCCAGACAACAGTTGGTGGCCTGATTTCTTCCCAGCATCACTTCATACTAACATACAGATGGGCAGCATTGTTTCTGGTTTGGGAAATGACCTTCCTTAAAACAAAAGGCATTACTGCCCACTCTCAATGAGTATCAGGAAGTACTTTTACTCTGTGTATGATTTACCACAGCATTTTCACTTCTCCTCCCTTGCGTTTTATTCATAATATTTTGACTCGGAAACATCCAACTTCCCTACCATTATCCATGGTCTTAATTGCCAAGCAGGTTCAAAGCCCAACCAAAAAGCAACAATCAGCTTTGGCAGAAGGAGAATCCTTACTGCTCAAGTCCACACTGAAAAAAGAAAACAAGGTACTAAAACAGACCTTGGTTTTGGAGGACTCCAGTTCTACGCTGCCATCTTGACACACTCATTAGTCACTTACCCTGCAGCATGCCTTTCCACCCAAGCACCTTCTCTAGGTGAGTCTACACACACTTAATACTACTCCAGCCAAAACAGTAAGGTCAAATATGCCCAATTACTGCTGAGCAACCCAGCCCAGTCCAGGTCAAAACACAGCAAGTTCATCTTCACTGAAAGCAGCTGCAGCCAGTTTTTGAAGGTGTTCAAAAAGCGTAGTGTGCAACAGATCAAAGTTGAAGAGGTCAGTTCCCAACTGTGAATAAGAACCATCTTCTCCTCAGCTCTACGCATTTCATACATGTGGCTCATTTGAAAATAAAACCACACTCTCAGAAGAAAATTCTGCTGAATACAACCTTGACCATCCTACCCAGGAGAGGCCACTCCACAAACAGAAATGCAAGACTTATCAGAATAGATCAAGCAGAAGAAACCAGTCTCTTGACTCCTGTTCTCAGGCCACACACATTGGAAGCACTGAATCCTGATATTTAATATTGTGAATGGACTGCAGCAAACTGAACTATTTAACAAAAAATGGGTAGGCAGCAACAGAAGTACTGCCAGTGATGTGTCTAAAAACAGCTGAGCTGTCAGCCAAACAAGTACAGCAGTTCAGGGGAAGAACAGTTTTGGTGCACCCCTTCTGTCCTTCATATACACTGTTCTTGAATTAAGCTCTGCTTAGTTTAGAACTCAGGAGAAGGCCTGAATCCAGAATCTCAAGCGAAAAGCCAAATAGCTGCAGCCTTGACTCAAAACTCAAATCTTCAGAGAGGAGTTGCAACACTCGGCATTCTCCTGTGCCATGATTTAGAAAGCTCCCTATTCCACCATAAAGTTTTGGAGACATTTCAGTAAACATTCCATTGGCATTGTTGTATGCTCACACACAAAGGTATTTTTCAGTTTCAAGTGCTACAGACTTGGTCTAGTAGGCAATTTACTTCAGAAAATTTCACTGGCAATGCTTACTGCAATCAATTTAGTGCTTAAAATTAAATAGCCAAGCAAATTACTGAAGCTATTTTCTTACTGGTCTATTACTGAACTATTTCCTTTAAAACTCAATCCCACAGTCTAAAGAGAAAGCTTCCATTAGACATAAAACAGTTCAGAAATTTTGGGGTTGCAATTTCACACCTCCTACTCTGCTTAACCCAGTTTTATAGGAGTACTCCAAAGGATAGCAAAGGACGTGTCTTCTCTAGAATATTCATAGTAGGGTAAAATTGATGAATTATTCGTTGTGAAAAGGTACTTGGTTAAAGTAACCAAGGACAAGTACCTAAAAAGACCACTTCAACTCAAAAATAGTTTCAGTAAAAATCTTCTATCTAGGGCTTCCCAAGACCAAATCTCAGTTTTAGATCTAGGACTTAATGCTGTCACTCACATCCAGCCATGCAGGGCCATTTGAAGTGAGGCTCCTGAAAGGCAAGCATCTCCCATCAGTCTTGTTCCAGAGTTTACTAGCCCTGTGCTTGTCTAATATTTGAGCTCATCCCATGCAATATTAAAAGCTCATTACTTGTTCTATTATTTGACAATGGGAGGATCAATACATCAGACCAGTTTTTACTGAGCTCTCTGTATCTATGCAATACGCTGCTCAGGGGCTTCACTTAGAATTATATGGAGTCTGGTCCCTAGATTTAACATCATCACCAAAGACATCACATGAAGCCATCCAAGACATAAAACACTGGCTCAGAGCCTAAACACACTCCAGCTCCTAATGCAAGTGTGTTGAGTGCTCACCTGGGGCAGAACTTCAATTTTAGTTTGCTCCAAAGGGAATTTAATTCCTACCTACCAAAGCCACTCTGCCAAGCAAACTGATGTTTTCCATGGCAAATTTAATACCAGAAGATACACTGCTGCTCTAAAACACTAAACAAGATAAATGCAAAGCCTACATGATTGCTGCTACAATAAGCAACCAGCCATTGCAGGCAGTGGAGTTCAGGACACAGCCAAGCAGACAACAGGTATCTGCTGCTCAGGGAGCTCAAATGCTCTCCACACTGAATGCATTGATTATACACCACTCAGCTATAAGAGCAACCTAAAGGCATACAGAGAACCTAAATTTATTTCATCTTAATCCCACTCTGAATCTGTTATCTTTTCATTCTGGTAATATATGTCTCAAGAATAAGCCTCTTCAGCCTTCCTCTTAGGAAGCAGGAGGATAAAGTACGAGATTGAAAATTTATTTAGAGTATTCAAAGGCAAAAATTAAGATCTGAACTCAATTTTTCAAGTGCTGAGTTCCACTTAGCTCCATTAGAACAACTTGTGTTCTTTAGGGTTGTCTCTCCACAATTACTGTGACAAACATCCCTTGAAGTGTTTGTTGGCACACGTTCTCCAACTACAAATTAATTATACACTGCCTCTGTGGCCTATGAAAGGGCCATCTTTCATATCACCTATAACAAGGCCTGTTGTGCTACAAACACTTAATTGCCAATTGCCTATGACTAATACAGTGTTCTTGAACTCAAAACATCTTCCCAGACTCTCATAGAGACATTTCCTAGGAGAACTGATAAAGCAATGCCTTTTGATGTGCAGTAGTATACAATCTTAATGATCAATGCAAATTTTCAAGCACCAAACTCCATGGAAAAAAGCCAAGCATAATGTTTCAGGACTATCTGAAGCATGGAGCTAGCAGGTTGCTCACTTCCTCATGATCCTTTAAGTGTTCCTCTAGCTTTTTGACACTTCAGGTATTTGTGCTTGGGAGGAAGGGGCTCTACTTGGAGCTCAAGTCCCTGTGTTCCCATTTCACCTGCACACTTGCACAGAGGAGAAGAAGTAGAGCTGTCCAACACAGGAATATGAAGCTGCCTCAACTACAGCACAGAAAAATCACAGGGCAGCCACTGTCAAGCTCTTCCTATTTTCTGCACAGGTTTTCAGTTAAGGGAGGAGAAGAAAATGACAGTGATTTCTTCAGGCATACAGTGTCCACATCTTAGGGATACACGTAGGCATTCAGAGGATATCAATGTTAAATTCTCTTTCAATGACACCTCAGGGAAGCAAAGCTAAAATGTCTCCAGACTTACTATATTTAAAGGGCAGCAGCATTTACAAAAATGACTTCAAATTCTTATGACAGCAGCTTTTAACATTTCAGGGGGTTGTTGGTTTTTTTAGTTCTGGATGTTTTGGTGTTGAGTGTGATGTTAGAATAATCAGGATAGAATTTGACAGGGAAAAAATTGCTTGGTTTCCTTGGATGAGCTGAGAACTATGTAACTTTGGACAACTTTGAAATTACATGAACTTATAAATTCTAATAACCCTCCCAGCACCTCATCCTTAAGTGTCAGGCCATAAATCATCAGTCTGAAACCTTTAGCAAAGTAAAATCCTAAATTACTGGTAAGTACCTAGTGCACAAGATATGCATTCCTCACCATCATGACAGTTAAAGCAATAGAATTGTTCAAAAGGAAGCATTCACTATTTGCATTTTAAATACTTACAGACTGTTTAGTCTTACCTACTGTTTTCTTTTTATTCACTGCACTGTCTGCCTTATGCCTTTTCTGTAAGGAAACAAAACATTTCATTACACCTCATTACACTTCATCACAAATTCCAGAACCATCAGAGCTAAAAACATGACAAACTGCAAGATGATACATTGTGTCCTTTTTGCCTTTATATTTTGGGGGGTTTTTTTAAGTCACAGATCATCTAAATCCAAATGGTTTGTAAAAGAATATAATGAGTATAATCATAAACTTCAAAGTAAAAGTTCCCATGCAGGAAGTCAGACTCAAACCTTTAGCAGTGGTAAAAAAACAAGTCTCCAAAGTTGGATTTTTTTGAAAAAAAAAAAAAAACAAAAGGAACAACCACAATATTTAGATGGCAGATGTACTATAAATTCCACGTGCTGTTGTTTAGACTGATATCCAAATGATTTCACTCATCAGTATTTTGCAAAGCAGAAAGACCTCAATCTGATGTAAGTTATACAAGCAAGTTAGTGCAGATTTTCCCCAAAAGAGTCTTCTATGTCTTTAAGTTGCTTGTCTCCCCCTAACCCCCATTTCCAAGACCATCCAAAAAGGTCACATATTTGTCAGGACTCTACAATGTCTTTCTAACAAGAGCATTAATAAGCAAGTTTGAAGAGGGAGAAACAAATGTCCTGATTTCTACTGTTTTCTTGTTCACCAACTAGAATGAAAATACTTATTTATTTTAGTGTGTTACAGAAATTCTAGTCAGGTGCTTTGAAAGTCAAAACAGTATTTTGCTGCTGTTGAGCAATGACTCAAGAGACTTGAGAGATGAATGATTTTATGGCTTTTTATAGGTTTTTTTTGAGACATTTGGTCTTCAGCACAGCCTTCCCCATAATCATACTCACATAGTCTTCTATGATTTCTTTGATGCCAGCAACTGTTAAAATAAATAGCAATGGCACCAAGGTGGTATATCTTCCTGTTGGAGAGACATCTGGAATTTGCTGCAAACAGAGGGAAAGAGACACATTCTTTATTTGTATTTAAAATTAACTTCTAGTACATTTAGAATTTTATGCAAAGCTCTCAGAAGAGAGAACACAAAGTTCACTGATTTACTGTGTGATTTGTGCCTCACAGATATCAAATTTCAGTGGGCAAATTAGCCTGCAGCCTAGGTAGGTTTGCAGAAACAATAACAAAGTTAGAAGATACCGTTGTTGTACATGTCTTTATTTCTTTTCCCTTTAAAGAAAATTATACAAATTATATAATTCACATGGAAGCAGTGGTAATCTGGACTAAGCATAAGTTTCACAAGAAATTCACACGTTCTTTTCTCACAATGGTCAATGGCTCCATGTTTTATGACACCACTTAGTTTTACTTATTAAGAATTAAAGAGGCTTGACTTGGCAAACTACATAGAAAGAAGTTTCTAAGTTGTCTTCCAATTTCAGTCAGCAACTACATACTCCATTAATACTACTATTAATGCAAGTTTAAGAATTGCTTTGCAGTTTAGCATAACAACAGAAATAACTTTTACTGCATTACCATTTCATTTTATAAACAAGGCAAAGCAACAAAACAATACCTGCAGTAAGGCAATGAAGAGGAAGAATGCATTTGCAGCTTTTCTTATCTGCTCATACAGGAATCGAGGTAGAAATGTCACCACGCTGTACTTGGCTGTGCTGCAGGGTAGAAGATTTTCACCTTAGAACTTCATCAGAATATCAGGTGGGGATCATGACCAAAAAGTCTAAAAGCCAGTGTTAGCAGTCGAAAGGTAACAAAGAAATGACATTTAGAATATGGAGGAAGTAGCTGCTTTGGTTATGATGAGGAGCTGTACCAAACGAAAGAGGTATCACACAGATCCAGAAGGCTGTCAGGCCCACTTCCATCACTGGTACCTTTGTTACTGGATGATCTATCAGACCATTTACCATCCATCCAAACTTCAGCACTATGAACAGGCAAGCCCTTGTTTCAGTTCCAAGCACTTGATCAGGGGCTTACCTCTCACCAAAACATGGAAGTTTAACTGGGGGGGAGAGCAGAGTTGAGTGAGAGAAATTAGAAGTTTTGAAACACAGTTTTAAAACACCTCATTTCCTACTACAGAACAACTTACACTCAGCTCTGAATAATCCTCCAGAACAACACACACTTCTTCAGATGAATGTTTTTTGGCTCTTTTCCTATGTTTTATATATATATAGATATATATATAAATATCGTAACTAACATATATATAACTGAACTATAACTACTATTTTTTCTGCCTTAAAACAAAAACATATTGCATTAACCAGCTTTAATCACCTATGCAATTTCTTGTCATCTTCACATCAAATCCTGAATGGGCCTAAGTACAGCTTCAGGAACAAAGCACCAAAGTTGACATGATAAATTAATCACTCGCCTAGAACCTTCACCTACTGAATCACTGGCCATCAGGATGAGTTAGAGTTCTAACAATTGAGCACCTGCAGCTGAGAATGCCTTGTAAGGGCCCAACAAGCAATGACAGGAATTTTGATGCATCATTTTGTTTGGGTGTTGTGGTTTTGGTTTCATTCTGGGTTTTTTCTTTTTGTTTGCACTTTGTTCCGGTTTGGGTTGGTTTTTGCGTTTTTTTTAAGAAGTCTTGTATTTCCGAGGAACTGAGAACACTAAGATACTTGGCTTTCAAGAAAAAAAAAATTCTGTTTCCCAATTCCTGTCCTACTCATGTTTCCTAGCAGTGCCAAAACTACCCTCCATTAAGTCTAGTCCTCTCTCTCCCACCAAAAAGCCGTCCAGATCAACAGAAATAGACAGCATTGCTGTTCAGAAATCATAAAGGACTAGGATAATCAAATTCTTTAGCTCCATGATCTGCCTTTTGCAGCAGGCTGCTGCTATGCATAAAACTCTTACTACCTTGATCCACAAGCAGCTGAGTTCAGTGGGGTTCTCCTACCTCTGCATGGACAAGGTTAGAGAACTGCATTTTCCAGCTTATTGCCTTAACCACCCCCTTTTGGTTCTTATCTGCCCCAGCCCCAACTCCAAGCCATCTAACCGGACACTGTTGCTTCTTTCAAAATCAAACAGTAACTAAATGTAACAGGACACAGTTTGGTATAAAAGGCTCTATTGTGAACACTAAAGAAGAATTAGTGGGGCTAGTTTAAAAAAAAAAACAAAAACAAAAAACACCAATTAAAAACCAATTAAGATACATCTTATCTTGGACACTTGTCTTGTTTCCTCTTCAAGCAACTACAAATCCCTTTCTTTTGCTACTACTGCTCACCAGAATAAAGTATTTAAGTACTCATTCAAGTACTTAAGTAATATTTTACAGAAATTTCAAGTTGGACGTCATCATGGCTCATATCTATGAAACCAAAGGAGTGAAATCACACACCCAGGTTTAAGGCAAGTCCAGTTCTTCCATAAATGAAGTTACTTCCTTCAAATGCTGTTAATTCCTTCCACCTCTAAGTATTTTTTTGTTTGTTTTAAGCCACATTTGCTTGGTCTCACGTGTAATAACCTTCCTTTAATACAGAATATAATTAAACACAAACCTCAGAATTACCTTGTGACTTAAAAATCTGAGTTAATCAAGGTCACAGTTTAGACCCAGAAGCAAACTCTCCAAGCAGTACTAATTAGACATCAAGCAATGGCAGATTTTATACCAGAATAGTATTCCCCTAGCCATCATATTGCTATGATTATAAGAACACAAGAATTTGACTGCAATCAAGCTGAAACATTTATTAACACCATTCTACCACCTACCAACTTCACAGCTAGCTGTCTCAGACATGATTCTTACTCTAACAATTATGTTAATGCCAACACAATAAGGTTCTTTTGAAAGAGGTTTGTACATACTAAGTCACTCTATGTATTCTGCTGCTTAAGTAACTTGACAGATGCCCACAGAAAATGGGTACAGCTCTAATTAGAGGCAGGCACAGTCAGCTGTTACCATACAGGTCAGGAACAGCAACCACAAGCATGTTAGATACATGTTATTATTCAAAAAGAAAACTTATTACAAAAACCTAACTGGAAGTATAAGCTGGGCAGGAGCATTCAATTGATTTGGCCCTGAAGAACAGTCCTTTAAATGATAAATACAATACTTATTTTTAAATAATGTAGAAAAACACCTGTGCTCCCTCCCAACAGATAGACGTCTTACAACTTCAGGATAACCAATGTTAATGAAAGTTAAAATCTACAAATGAACAGGTAGAAACTTCAGTCAGCTCACTCATAGCACAGTTTTGGTCTTTAAAAATAAATAATTGGCAGATTAGCTCTCTGACCAGCCCCAATCAGAGCCATGTTAACTCCAAGGATACGAGATCTGCAGCTCACAGAACAGGCTGAGGCAGGTAGAGGAGGGAAGCACCAGGGGGGAAAACAAACAACAAACTGGTTTCTCCTAAAGCAACAGCTGCTAACTATGCAAATCTCACTTAACTACACAAGCTTAAATGTTGAACAGGTGTGCAAACATTAGAAGAGATGTCTCCTCTACACCTGCAAGTTAATTCACATAAGTCACGTTTCAAGTTACACCACTGTGCAAGTCAGGGGGAACAATACCAAACCTTGTTAAACAAATGAATTTGGATACACCTGACTACAACTGGCCCTGACCCCACTGTTTCTATGACAGTGCAGAGATTTTTTTGAAAGCAATCACTGTATAATTTGCAAAAGGTTAGTGTCATTCACATACTTTAACTCATTACCATATTATTAAAGTACCAAGGATTACCTAGTCATTTTAATAACAGTCAAATGAAAAGTAGCAAACAGTGCACTAAAAAAACTCAGTAGCAGTTCTCCAGTGTAGTTCCTCTATTTATTCATAGCCAACATTAGCACAACTACTCCCATTGTTGCCTTTTTCCCTGTTTCCCAAAAACATTTTATAAAGTCAGGTTTTACTTTACTGACTAATCTTTGAAGAGGCAAAGGCTGTCAGTAATAGAGGCACAGCAGTTACTTCCTGGAGACATGTACATGTGCTGGCAATATGCATCTGAATACAGTCTGCACTTTTCCAGTCAGCCATCTAAAAGCACTTCCACCTCCCTCCTTTGGAATGGCAACTCTGAGACCAACTTCACCTTCAGCACAATCATGATTAAGAAAACAGGACCTCCTTGAGATACACAGGATCCCAGGGGTCACAAGTGCAACAAGCTGTCATTTCCTAGACAGCTTTCACACAAACCTACTCATGCCACAGTTCACGTACTTGAAATACTCTCCAAGAGCCTGAAGAATGGTATCACTTGATGTCAGTGCTTTTAACACACACCAGTCTGCAGGAACAATTACCATGAAAGCCAGGCACAGACACCTGACCCACAGCAAAAGGGCTGGGTAATTAAAGGGAATGTTACAGACTTGAACTCTTCTCTCACCAAACAGGCTTTGTGTCCATCAACACGTACAAAAGGTCAGATCCCCAGCAACAGAGAAAAGAAAAACCCCAGAAAACCCAAGATGATCTGCTTGACTGAAGAGCTCAAATACTGTCTTTAGTGGAATGGTGTTTGCATGCTAAGGTCCTGCCAGGCACACGACACTTAATAGCAAGACTGACATCAGCATCTGAGGGTCTGGTAAAGCTCTCCAGTACAGAGGTAGCATGACAAGCTACCTCAGGCAGTCACCACTGCAGCAGGAGACACAGCAGCAAGGTTTACATATTTCAAGAGACATTAACAGAAAAAAACAACATTCAGCTATTACATCGAGTACAGAGAACACCCATTTATAGGAACATCTCATCAACAAGCTGCTGCTACGTAGAATCCTGAGGCAGTTGTTCTAAACTCAAGTGTCATGATCAAGGCTCTCAGCAGTTACATGCATATGATAGTGAAAGGTCATCTACCTCCTTGCACATAGGGAAGATGGTGTACTTTCTCAGAACTTGCTAAAGAGACAAATCAACTGTTTACAAGTTCCCAAAAAATACATCAGGAGTGCTTAGAAGAAGCAATTACTTGTATGTCTAAGAAATTATTATTGGTTAACTGAAAATTAAGTCCTAAACACCCATTTCTGGTTTTATAACAGGGAGCAAATGCAGCCCCCAATTGAAGGGCTTTGCTAAACCAGAGGAATCCTTTAGACTCTTTAGCAGTTCTTACAGAGGAAGACTCCAGCCAGCAAGGCTTCCACAGCTCTGTTTATGGCTGCACACTTCTGTCAGCCAAGAAAAGGGTGTGTGGTGCTTAAATACCCAAGACAGTCCCTGAGCTTGGGGCAGAACAGAGGAGCACGAAAGGAGTAGGACTTGCTCTTGCACAGTAAAAAGCACAACAACTTGAATACTGCAAGACATTATTGCTTAAAGCTTGGGAGAGTAAGACAAAAAACAAGATTATATTTGTCACCCAGCTCTGGAACAACCACTGTTCACAGTCCAAGTGCCCGTTTTGTTTCCATCTTTCCTTCCACTCAGCTACAGTTTCTCCATAATACCAAAGATAATTTATATAAGTTAATATATTGTCAAGAGAGGAAATGGGTTTAAGGGAAATTCTTCTGCTTAGCTACTGAAACATCCAAACCCTGAAAGATTTCCCAACAAAGTTGCAGAAAAACTGTAGAAAATGAATCTGTTGTCTGAAATTATCCACACAGATGATGAAATTGAGAGTATTCAAACGCATTTGAATTAATCAATTTTAACTTCGACTGCAAACAATTCTAGCAGCTTCCAGCTGAAGAAAACTTATCAGTGGGACAGTATTCATCTCAAGGACCTCAACACTTCCCCACACTCCTTATTCCTTCATTTACAGTATGGGCTCCCACCAGAAGCAACTAAAGGCACCACTGTGTGGAATACTTCTTCCCTGCATTTGTTACAGGTGGAACTGATCACATGTCAGAATTCCTGAGCCCTCTTTCCTCAAATCACGTGATTTAGAGGAAAATTATTGTTTCAAATAAGTTTAAAAGCATCAGAACATATTAATACAGCCCACTAATTTCCCTGCAGGTCAAGTTCCATTAGAACTTGCTTTATGGGGGCCACAATGATTTGGGTCTGCTACAATAAGAAAACAAAACTCTTCAGAAAAACAGTTTATTTCAAGTTAAATTCAAGGTCTCATATATAAATAAAGTAAGGAAAAGAAAAAAAAAAGCAGAAAGCTGTCAGCTAGACAACCAGCCACCTGATGTTAAAGAGTGTTTCACACAAGGGAAAATCTAAATTAGCACAGATATTTCAGATCATTCTTACATCACTATTTTCCAGTCATGCACATCCTGAGCATTGCATCCTACACCAACACCTAATAAAAAGGTAGGAGGCTAACTGCAATAGTCAGTGGTTACCATTGCTTGAGCAGGCAAGTAGTGTTATCCAGCCTTGTACACAAGCTCCATTGCAGGAGCAAGATGATCAGGGTGACAAACCCAGCCTGGCTGAGCTACACCTGCACTTCCTCCAAAGCTGCATCAGCAACAAGCTCACCTCCAAGGGCTTCAATTCAGCTCCTATCCTTACACAGAGCACTGCTAAGACAAAAGTACATGAAAATCCACTGTGACCTCCTGTCCACTGAAGCGCAGGAATCCCATTACTTTCTAGTTCATTAGGATCACCTCCTAACCATGTAAGGATTTTTTACAACTTCTAACCTGAAGTACCCTATTCCAAACTGTCCTGGTATCAGCAGCCCTACTGCACATACATAATCAGTAAAAAGACTGGAACAACTAATGCAGTCCATGTTAATTACCAAAGCAAATACTATTTCCACTAGGAAAGTCTCCTACAGTAGCACAGTCTAAATACAGAGTAGGCACTGCCACAACTGCTTACGCTCAGTTTAACCGAAAACCAGACCACGTGTCACATTCAATAGAAGCAAGAGCACTTTTACTTCTGAATCCAGTACCCTGGAGGCTTTTCTGAAAGCATGCAAACAGAAAAGGCCTTTCCATGAGTTCTCTATTCATGAAATCCCTACAAAAAGGGGAACAGATTCCTGGCTGTTTTTCAGTAACCAATACCTTAAACAAAGACAGTTTAGAAACAGTACTAAAAGCTCTGAAGGCATGATATTGTTTCAGTATGCATGTGAGGAGGTCATCACTACAGTAATACACCTTTACTTTGCAGTAGCCCTGTTGGCAAGTACAGCTTCATAAAAACAGCTGCCCAGCACAGTTAAGCTCAAAATTCTACTGTCTAATAAAGTAAGTTTAGTACCACATTTAGTTACTGTGCAAACACAGAATAGCCACCACTTAAACACACAGCATTGATATGAAGACGACTGAAAAAAAAATATTAAGCAAGTCACATAAGCTAGCTAGGTGTCTAAAAGCCAGAGTGAGCTAGCTTCAGTTTTGAAGCCAATTTTTAACTCTAAATGTCACCACAGCTCAGGCAGTGTTTATTTTAGTGACAAGCAGGGGGCTGGCAGAAGAAATTAATATTTAGTCAGTCTTGAGAGAAATGTAATTATCTTCACAACCCACAGAAACTATGTGGAATGCAGTTATTACACTTAAACTCTACTTAGGTCCACTTGAAATAATTTCTTGCTCTCCCATCTTTCTTCTACAGACAACTAGCAGTCGGGGAGATCTAAAAAGAGAAAAAAAGGACCCAGCTGAATTCACCTGCTGTGTTGCTACTGCTGATTTATGAAATTCATCATGCCACAAACCACCAGAACAATTTCAGGATACCAGAGAGCTCAGTAGGCAAAAGGGCACTAGAACTCCCACATCTGTGGTTTTTTTTCATCCAGACATTTCATCTAGGTAAAATTCAACAACTTAACTATCCAGGAGTTCTTGCCCTAGGAATAGCCCAAGACCAAAGATATAGTAGCTTCAAATACACTGGTATTCTCTATACACAACACCAGACATACAATAACAGGTATTTTCAGTTAATCTTAATGGCTAAAAGAATCATTCTCTAGCTGTACCCAAGCCTTTTTCATTGTGGTAGGTTGCAGTATCAGCAACAGCTGCACTGCAGGAAACAAGTTTTTGCTTATTTAAAAAAGAAAGTTACACTAAGTATTTTTCTTCACTTAAAAACACTAACTACCTAAAACTGAAAAGAGTTAGAGGATTAGTTTAACACATAATCACACTTGTACCATTCAGATTATAATAATATATCCCTTCTTTGAAGAAATTCAAAATGCTGTTCTGCAACAGGCAACCAATCTGTTCACATGACAACAGAAGAGTATTCAAATCTAATACAAACACAATAAAACAAATGGCCAGTGCCTGAACTCTACTAAGAATAAACTGAACAGAAATAGAGACATTTTTACCTGAAGAACATGGGTACATTTTGGTGCAAGATGAATGCTGGGCTATACCATATAAGCAGAGAGAAATTCACATGCACGTATCAGACTACAATCCACATTTCCACAGATCACAGAGAACACTACTGGGGTTACAAGGGTCAATACTAATTGGTCAGTGATACCAGTAATTCCTGTTTCACCAGTGAAAACCTCCCCACACACTGAAAAAGCATTAACACCTCTAAATCACAACTGACTTCTACAGGACCCACACACGAGCCAATAAAGCAATGCACTTGGCTTCACTTAACGCAACACACATGAAATAAAAGGAAGAATAAAGATTGTGCCTACAGTTTTGTCACCAGCAAGCATCCTGCAAACACTGATGGGACAGTCTGGGACCTGAGATGCTCAATAGTCTGTTTAATACAGGACTTAGAATTCCACTAGAAACCTTCAGGACTAAATTCCACAGGCAAAGTGCTTCTGCCTTATAAGACAAGAAATTTATTCTCACCTGCTTACTTGAGTTTAAACACCCTGTACAGTTTAAAAGACTTTTAGCTCATTATCTTTTTTAAGACAATTTAATTTTTGCCTGTATGCAAGACAAGTTTCTAAACTGAGGATTTTCAGGATATTATAATGCAACTTCTGTTATCTCCCTAAGAGATCAATTCAATAAAGCCTGTTTTTATAAGAAATTTCTGAACAAGACTTTTGGATTCAACATAAATTAAAAACAAACAAGTTGAATTTTGACCCTTCCTGACTGCTGCAATGTCCAACCTCCCACTCAAGCCTCAAAGTGAGACTGAACTTGAGGTCCTGATTCAGATACAAGTCAGATTTGCACCAGGATGCACTACCAGGCCTGGAATAGAAAAATATTACCTAGAGCAACATTTACAAAGCAACTCCACCATCTTCAAAAATTTGGAGACCACTCCTAATGTCCTTAAAATTATCTCAGCACACTTGTTCCCCTAGGACTAATAAACCAGAAGTCCAATTTCTTTTGCATCAACATTAACAGATGCAACAAGCAAGGGGCTCAAATCACTTAACTGGTGATTTTTACTAAATGCACTGGAAAAAATTCCTATTACAGTACTATTATACATTCAGAACAAGTCACTAATGTCAGAGTAGGTTCTTGTATTACTATGAAACATCCAGGAACTATATTTACACAAACAAAATTTAAAGAACATTCTAACTTAAAGTAAAATATCCAGTCGTCATCGAGGATACATTTGGAAAAGTGTTCATGCCATTACTTTGGTCATCTCAAAAGTACTACACAGCATTTAAGCCCCTACCACCACACTCCACCTGTATTCCCTAGGTCTTAACAAGGCAGAAGGGAAGTTTGTTTCCCATCTTGTTGTGGGTTGACATTGGATGGACACTTGGCACTCCCTGATCCGTTATATTGTTCCTCTTCTCGGCATGACAAGACGGAGAAAATATCACGGAAAAAAAGCTCATAGGTCAAAACAAAGGCAGTTTAATAAAGCAAAAGTCATGTAGAGAAGCAAAAAACAACAAAAAAAACCTACTCCCTACTTCCCACTGGCAGGCATGCCCAGCCACTTCCCAGGAAGTACAGCTTCAGTACACAGAGTGGTTGCTCCAGAGCACAAATGTCACAGTAAGTGGCACAAAGCTGTGCTGGGACTGGAAACTTCCTCAACATAAATGTTTCATTTCTTACTGGACTTGAAATTACAGAAATGCTCTGGTGAAACAGACAAGTGTTTAAGTTAGGTATGCTGGATATGTCACAACAGGTACTAGTTAGTTTTTGTAAAAACAAACATTTAGTACTGCAGTACAGCTGTGTCGGACAAAGTAATAACATTTATTCATTTTTCAAATATTTCAAAGCTTCTAAAATGCTTGAGCTGAAAATAGAACATAATTTACCTTTTGTTGAAAGGTTCAATAAGTAAAACATACATTAAGTTTTTCAAACTGAACAGAGCAGGACTGAAGACAGGTAGAAAGGTGTTTCTAAAGATGTAATCACTGCTGCTACAGTATAATAAACAGTGACCGTACATACGCACTTGTCAAGGGCCAAGCTAAATCTAGCCTGTAACACACAGCACAATGTTTTGAAATAGTTTGTTACAAAGGTCCAAGAACACAACAGAAGTTGGCCATTTCTCTGCACCTTCTCATAGTCTGATTTATGCCAGAGAGCCTGGGGAAAGAAGAAATGTTTCTTCTTTCTACATCCTCACACTTCAAGGCTTCTGGAAGTTGGTGCCATCTTGCCATCCACTTAATTTTTGCAATAGCACTACATACTACTTGGAAGTGGGATCAAGAGAATTATGAATTTTTATTAATTTAGCCAAAATTAGTTTGTCTTTATGCTCCCGCAAACATTGGAATTCGCTTTTACCAGTGCTCCTCTACCCACAAAAAGTCAAGCAGCTCAAGATGTTGAGAACATCTCACACAAAAAGCCATATCACTAACCTACCCTCCTCCACACTCTGCACTTCCACTTCCTCCTGTATTTTGCTTTGTTTTGAGAAAGCTTTCATGCTACCCTTAATTTAAAAAACTTCTTATGAGCATGCACAAATTCCCACTGCTATTCAGAGAATCCTCAATGACTACCAAAAACACAACAGTCAGAACTCACACAGTTTAAAACGAGTGGGTTTATTATTATTTTCAGTTTCATTTTTCACAAGCCCTTACATACACGTGTTTATGTGCTTAGCCAGCACCTTGCTCTGTGGTACACTGATACTTGCTAGGGAGACAAAACATCTGCAAATTGGCCAGTACAGAGAAATCCAGTGCTGAAGAATTTCTGAAGCTGAACACAGTCAAGTAAGAAAGTCCAAAGGCAATAAAGAACTGCAGCTCCTCAAGAGAAATTTAAGTTTCTTAAAACTTAAGTTCACAAGTATACTTAAGTAACTAAGGCCTCCTTACTCAGGTATTACACGCACAGATCACTTTTGCCTTCAGTCCCACCAGGCAGAGGGAAGAAAGTTAATCCAGAGGAAGGAAAGAGCACAGGCCATGTCTATCACCCACTAAAAGGCAAGAGATCAAAGCTTTCTTACCAAGCAGCAGCAAATCATTATAGAGTCAACTTAATTTCCAAGTGACACTAAGTAGCTAAGGTTCCTAATCAGGTAATGAAAGTGTCCCTACTTTACTGTTACCCTACAGGCACTTTGTCCTATCCTTAGGACTCAGCATTTACCTGTCAAGAGGCAAAGATGCCAAAAGGTATTGAGAAACTTGTACCGCTATCAGGGAATGGCTTCCAGACAGCAAATTGGACACAGCTGCTCTTTAGTAATAGCCCCGTCAGGAACAAGTTCTTGGTAGCAGAGTCACACACTACTTCTCTATAAGATTCAGCCAGATCAGAACAGAATCCCGTTCGGAAAACCTCAGCTACAGATTCTGCTCTGTTCCCTGCACTTCCTTCTTAAAGCAGGGAAAGCACAAATAGTCTATGCACAGGAAACTGTTAAACTCATCCCTCAATTAGTCAGAGAAAAATAAAGTAAGAAAACCTCCACTGTTGCTACCCACATAGAATAAGGAAGATACTGTGAAAAGATGTCATTTTTACTGCTTCTAAATCATAGACTTTCCCAGACAAAAACGTAACAAGTCGAAGTTGAGGCAAAAAATCACCTATAAATAAGCTGCTACACTGCCCACCACCTTTCCAGAACACCAGCACCCTTCCAAAGGATATTCTTAGAATTGCCCTTGGCAATACACACAATAAACGAGATAATGGAAATCATCACTTCAGCAGGATATAAAACTCCTCTCTTTTCATACTCACTGTGTAAACTGTTCTTTGAACAATAACCCAAACATCTGTATTAACAAACAGAAGCCTGCTAAACAATGCTCCTCCTTAGTCATGACAGGAGCCATCTGTTCATCCAGCTAACCCCAGGCAAGTGTGGCAAGCACCACCACAACTTGCTCACGCTATGCATCCTCGTATTCTATGTTTCAGTCCGTGTTATTTGTGTTTCCAAACTGCAACAACACAGTATTAATCATACCACCAGAAAAATCAACACACACACACCCCCCCTTATATTAAAGGCTCCAAAGAGAAAATTACTTCTGGTCTTCAATTAAAAGACCTAAATGGACCATAGTCTTTTACACATAGGGATGCCAGCTTGTGGCTTCTATAGTCATTCTTGTCCTTTTAGATGTACTTTCTCTTCTCTTCCTTCCTATTCTATACATTTTTTATATACTTACCCTAGTTGTTCTTTCAACCGAATGCTACTTTTTAAGGGGACACTTCATGGAGCTTACCGGATCATACTTAAAACTCCCACTAGATTTTCATAGGTTAACCGTAGCATCCAGAAATACCTGAGTAGGTCCTGTTATTCCAAAATTCAGCACCCTACCGAATACCTTTTCGTGCATCTTGCCCATGCAGCTCTACCAGCTCCCTGCTCCCAAGGAAAGCAGCTCATCACTTGCTGCTGCTGGATTCACCCGTGCACTGGCCAGACCCTGGCACCCACCGCAGACAACAAAACCACCCGCCTCGGCAGACACACGTTTTATTGTGTTGAAACCCGGCGTGGGCAGGGCCGAGAGGCAAGGGAGAGGGGCCCGAGCCGTCCCGGCCCACGGCTGCGGGGTGTGCGGCTGCCGCCGGGAAAGAGAGAAGCAGGGGCTGCTCCGTACCTGACCCAGTTGTCGCGGAACTTGCTCTGCTGGGGCTGGTTCAAGTAAATGGTGCGGGCTGGTGCCTCGTCCAGATCCGCCGCGGACGTGGCTCCGGACATCTCATCATCCGCCTTCTTATAGCCCGAGGTGGAACAGACAGGTCCTGCAAGGAGAGCGCGGAGGAGAGGCGGTCAGCGAGGGGCCGCACCCAGCGGAGCCGGGCCGGCAGCTCCCGGGGCCGCGCCGCGGGGAAGGGCCGCGGGTGGGCGGCGGCTGCGAGCGCGCCCTGCCCGGTGTTTACCACGGCGGCGGCTGTAAATAANGGCCGGCCCCGCCCCGGGAGCGCCGCCCCCGCTCCCGCCGGGAACGGCCGGGCGGCCCCCCCGCGCCTCGTATCCCCCGCCTCCAACCTCCTAGGCTCCGTGGGAGGAGGCAACCAGCATCCCCCGCCGCGCCGCGGGGCTCCGGGTCCCCTGGGCTCCGTGGCGCTGCCCGCCCGCGCATCCCGAGCGGCCGAGTCCGAAGCCGCGCTCAGGCGGCAGCGCAGCATCCCTGCCAGACAGACCCCCACGGGGGGATCGCGCTGCCGGCCTTCCCCCGCCCTGGGCACCGCACGGGGACTGCGGCCGGGTACCTGGGGAGTCTGTCCCTAAAGCTAAGGCTCAGGCTGAATTGATTTTAAAAAAGAGACTGTCTTGCTTTACACGCGCAACTTCAAAGCTTTGACTTTAAGCGGCAGAAGCATAAAGTAATTTTCATTTCCCACTGGTCTGGAGTAACTATAAGCATTGTTTACCTTTACATTAAAAGTATGCAAAAACATAAGGGAAAGGAGCTAGCTGTTTCCTCTGTCACACCTCAAAACACTACCGAAGTTGTGGAGACAGATTTATTGCTTTCCCCTTCCCTCCTGAGCCATGGAGATACTTAATTTAGTTGAGCTGTAAATATATTACCTAAGAATTTATCAGTTTATTAAATAAGCCATGGATTTACAAGGTAGCACAGGTAGCTCTAGACAGGAGTATGACAACTTGTTTCGTAAGAATGTAGTAAAGGTGTTATATTAGCATTATTTGAGAACTTCATTCAAAGATTAACAAAAGCAATAAACTGTCCTGTGAAGCTGCAAAGCAGGAAAACTACTGTAAAGCCAAATCTATCTCTGATTTCTGTATGAAGCTAAGATGATACTGCAACAAGCTGAACTGATCAGATAGTGGCTAAAAAAGGACTCCTGCAACGAATAGGAGAGGCCCCTGCCATTACATCCTCCTTAACCAACGTTTGAGGGAAAATTTTCAGTCCTATACAACCTTAGCATACCACCTAAGTACTTGTACTGTGTGAAAACCTGTCGTGTTTAACAGAACACACTTGTAAGCTTACACCCTACTCACCCCCCCGACCTTCCCAAGGCTGGGTTCGGTATCGCCGGCACAAACAGGCTCAGGACGCTCCGGGCGTCAGCCACTGGAGGGCAACGTTCCCCATCCCTCGTACACCACGGTCATGCACACAGCCTCGGCGGGGCCAATAAAGCCGATGTAATTAACAGACTGATGTGCTTTCAAACAGCACCGCCTCTCGCCCGAGGCAAGTGCTGCACACTGGGAAGACATACTTTGGAGACATTGAGCTGACTTGCAAGTTTGAGGCAAATTTCTTGATTTTGTTTCGTTTCAGTTGATACCAATTCAGACAGCAAAAATATGCCAGCTTGATAATTTTTACTTCGTGAAAAGAGACAAATTCAGAAAGTGAAATATGAAGACTGTACACTATGCAAGGCTATGCCATTATGATGCTATATTAAGTTACTCAGCCTGAAGAAGCTTGCCATGACACTGAAGACCACTCAGCCTTGCTGAGTGGGTATTTTTCCCTTCAGAAAAACAGAACTAAATGCACTACTGAATATTTGTTGTCCTTTCCCATTGATTTCATGTTGTGTAACTGCAAAGGAGATCAAACAACAATACTCTTAAGAGCATTAAGTGCAAGGAAGCAGCTTTCATCAGTTTTCCTAATCAAGTGCCAGAACAGAAGTGCAATTATTCTAGAACAAATATGCTGTAAAAATTGTTGTTATTTTCCAGAGACCTTATTTATTTGGTGTTTTTTTCATAACATCCTCTGATGATTGAAATCTTCCTTCTGACTAGTTCTCCTTGCTGCAAAGTATTATGAAGCTGTCCCACAACTTTAAGGATTAACTGAGCCAATACTGCCGATGAAGTTCAGAACTATTTAGGTTTAATTAATGCACTATCCTTTTGGCTGCTGTCTTCAAGACAGGTGCCTCAAGGACAACTTGTCTCACTCTTTAGATACACCGAAATATTTTCAAAGCAGCCTTACAAGTGTGTAGAAAGAGCTGTAATAAGGTTTGGGGTTTTGAAAGTGGCTCAAGGCAGTTGCTTCAACTCTTAGTGGAATAATGCTCATTTTGGAAGATTATCCAATAATCCTGCCCATCAGGAATGCCTCCCACCTCCCTCCCCTGTTACTAAGCAGATCACACCCAAAAGCCTGCAGATAGTGGCCTTTACTACTGGCTAAAGATACTCTCCCCTTTCCCTTCATTTCCAAAAAAGTTAAGGAGCCCTGAGCTTCTGAGGGCTGCCTAGTGAGCAGCAGTCCCAGGGATTACACCCCATTCAGAAGTATCACCCGCAAGGACACCTGACCACACACACCCCATCACTTCAGCCATGCAAAAGTAACTTCACCTCTGTTTCTTGGTTCAGAAAGGCTATGGATAAACACTGCAGACTTGACCACCTCCAACCATTGTGGAACTTGAAACTGAAGGCTCAGCAGCTCTTATTCACAGTTGTGTTTGCTTCCCCGTATCAAGAGGAATAAGACTCATTGATTTCACTTAAGGACACACCAACTTGTCACTCTTTCCCAGAAGACTTGGACCTTTCCTGTTATTCACCCCAGGACTTGCAACACTGCAATGCAATTTATTTTGTATCAAACAATTCATGCTTCAATTAGTAGTATTCATAACAGACCACTGTATTTCATAGCCTCTTCATTTACTGTGTTTAGCTACATCAGATTTTCAATGTCCTAATCACATTGATTTGAAGTCTGCATCACAGAATTCTTTAGGTTGGACAAGCATGAACCCAGCACTGCCAAGGAACCCAGAACTGCCACGTCCACTGCTATACCATGTTCCAAAGCACCACAAACAACTACCTGTTTCTTAAGCACATTCAAGGGTGACAACTCAACTACTTGGATCCTTGTGGAATTTAAACATGGTCTAATACACCTTTCTTCAATTCTGAGGCATGAGACACTTTCTGCAGGAGTTTAATACTGTTTCCCACTGTGCTTTGCAAGTTCAATGAGTCAGACTTGAGTTATAAACTCTTATAAAAAGCCCATTCATTTCTTCAAGGCTCTTACTTCACACTATCTAACGAGGTTTTTTCTAAAAAAAGATGGGATTAAAGCTTGACAAAAATAAAGAGATTTTATAGCTTTCTCTCATCATTACGAGAAACTAGATTTGATGCCCTGACAAATTCACATGGCATTTATTATCACTTGAAAAGCAATGAATTATGATTTAATACTCTTACATCACTAGGCCTGCAAAGATGACATTTTTCTGTGTGTATCTGTCTCCTTAATATCTGCTCAGTAACAGTCATAGCTTCTGCATGATTGAGTAAATAGTGCTGTGAATTCTGTAGTGTTTTGAAAGACGAGTCACTTGGGATGCTTGTCAACTGTCAGAAGTCACAAGAGTACTCATGCCAAAATTCTAACCCTTTTCACTTAAGTAGATCAGCCAGCCAGTTACTAACTCTAGCTTGGTTATGTGCTTGATTGCTCTAACAAGAGTTCCATTTTTAAGAACAAGTGATTATAGATCAATTAAGCCCTCACCAAAATGTAAGAACAACAAGCTATGAGAAACAACTGGTTTGTACAGAAGCAGCTCACCAAAGGCTTCACATCGTTAGAATTAAAGCAATGTTAAGAGTTTTTGCAGTCAAGAATCATACTTCTGATTCTGCACACTTGTGCTGGTTTTGCACATTTGCTATTTGGCGAGGAGGGAAGAAGCCAGTCAGAAGTGATGTTGTAAGAAAAGCTGTTAAGACCTTCCTCCATGTCTGACAAAAACCAATCAGTGACTAGTTTAGAGGATTGACAATGTGTTAAACCACTGAGAAAGCTGAACAGACCTCTGTGAACACACGTTAAAAACACACAAACCCCAGGAGTCACTCTCTCTGGCTTCCAGCTTTGGACAGGTAACATGGTGCTGGCCGGACCAGCTCCGTTCCACTGCAGCCCACGCAGCCTGGTGGGGCCGGGTGCCAGCGAGGGCCAGGCAGGAGGAGGACAGGCCATCGGCCCCTGGTGTGTCACAGCTGAGATCTCAGCCACTTCCCCCACCACAGCCACCACAGAGGCCATGTGGCTGAGGCCATCGGTGGCCCTGCAGCCCACACAGAGAGTGGCCCGCAGCTGGAATTGAACACAGCAGGGGCCAGAGAGCAGCCATGCACCCAGAGTGGCCACTGCTGTTCTGGCCAGGCCCTTTGAAATCCTGGCACAGCCCCAGCATGGCCTGAAATCCATCACTGACTGCTCCAGCCTTGCCACTGCCAGAAGGGACCACATGACTTTCTGCAGGCCCCAGGTGAGATACAGACTCTTTCAGTGCACAGATGAGATGTGAAGACCTTCAATCCTCTCTCAAGTGAGAGAAAAGGACAGAGTGAAGACATGTAGAGAAACACATGAAGGCACCAAGGTCGGTCAAGGAGTCAGGCCCCAGATGGGAGGAGAATGAGGAGATGCCTTATTTTTAGGCAGAAATTCTCTTGTAAGCCATGGTGATGTACTGTGATACACTGAATATCCCTATAAATCATGGAATAAGCATGGCAGGATGGAGCATTCAAATTGTAGACATGAGCAAAGGCATGCATGCTGAACAAGTAGATTTTGAAGTAGCTGTGATCCTATGAGACATCTGAACAGAGAGAGAGGAGACTAATGAAGAACTTTTGCCCCCAAGGAGGAAGAAGAGAATCTCTGTTCCCAGAGATGAAGATGATCTCAGAAACAGATAAAGAGAACCTTTGCTTTTGAACAGCTCATGTCTAAAATAGCATTCCATAAGCTGACATGGTCCATAAACACAGCTATGGAAAAGCTGTGAAAGATGGGAGGAACTCACAAATTCAGATTCCTGGGCAACTGCTGTTCATGGAAATTGAAGCCACAAGAGAACTTATTTTTTGTTTTCTTATGGAGAAGTCTCCATAGCATGTCAAGAAAGACTCCTCTTCCTAAGTGAACTGAAGAAAGACTGTTCTAGAGGTGATAAACTGACTGAATTGTTTCTGTACATCGTCAGTGGGAAAGAAAAGAAAGGGGGGAAGGAGAAGTGTTCTGAAGGCTTTATTCTGATTCTTATTACTCTTTCAGCTCTGTTAACAAAGTTTTTCTTTACACCCTTAAAGTTTGAGCCCACTTTGCTCTTCTCCTAATCCTACCTCACAGCAGAAAATAGACCCACCATATAATTTGGTGCATTGGCCAGGAAATCTCAAATTGGCGGCTCCAAAACCACTACATGAAACAGGTGTTTCTGCCCAGTTTTGAACTGAAACCACCACAACACTGTTTGCAGGACTAGGATCTAGTACAAGAAAGAGCTAAAGTACACTGAGGCAAAGAAGCTGCCCCTATTTGAGAACAGAGTTGGACTAAATCTCCAGGGGTCCTCTCACCTCAAGCACTCTGATTCCAAGCTTAGATAGTAACAAGTCAAAGTTAAAGGGGCCATACAAAGTTCCCTGTACACTCCCAACTCTAGTGACAGTTTTGAATTGAGACATAGCAAAGATAGTTTTCCTCAGAGTGAAAGAAAGCCTCACCAAAAGCCTCCAAACTTTCTCATTTACAAGAAAACACGGCATTTTTGTTACCAGCTAAGCCTCAAAGAAAGAGTCATCAAAGCAAACACCTGAGAAGTTGAGATGTATTTAGAGAGGTGGCAGACAAGTTTGGACTTTTTCTTGCTCTGAAAGGCAAATTTGGCTCTCAACAAGCCCCCAGACTCAGTAACATGCAAACTTTTCAGGGTTAACATTTTTTCACGGGATTACCATCACAAACTGAGCATCAAAGATGACACCAAATGAGGAGTTCTGCACATCAGAATTGTCAACAAGTTCATATACAGTGAAGCGTGACTGAGTTTGTTTTACCTAAAATACATTATTTCTCTCACTATTTCCCTAGCTGCTTTCACTCTTTAACAGAAATGCAGTCAAAAGCTAATCTAGAAGCACATAAGGCAGGAGTTCAAAGAGGCAGAGCACAGCATGCTGCCAACAGATGTAGGGCATGAACTTCAGCTACCAGGTCCTCCAAGAGAGCTTTGTTCCACACGACTGGGATATCTTGACTTTGAGTTATAACCAGTTAATGTGAAAAAAGCCCCAATGAACAGTGTTACAGTTTTAATTTTTAAGAATTTAGAAAACTGACACAGTGCTCAACAACACAACGTTGTAGACAAACATTTTTGACATACTCGTGTCTGAACAAAGGAAGATTTCACAGTGCAGCTTTTATTTGCTAGCTCTTCTACTATCAAAAGTAATTTTCAATACGCTTCCTTCACTGTAGATCCATGTCCTGCAAATTAAGACGTCTTTAGATCATCTGCATGCAAATACCAGAGTTCATAATAGCAGTAGCCTTAAAGTTAATAAGCAGTTGCAAAACACCTCCCAGTTCTCTCAACAACTATGCATGAACTGTTTTGCTTTAAGTTACTGCAAATGATGTGGCTCTTTCATTTGCTAAAGGAGAAGCAAATATGACACAGTATTCCTGCCCAAATTGCACTTGACCCTAACTCAAAGGAGTAAAGCAAGTGTCATTAAAAAATGAAGCTATTATTTTCTTTAAAAAATTATATTTAGTAGATGGGGCTTTAGATGTGTTTTACTGCAAAATGTTTCTGTTTTGTAAAAAGCACCATGGATGTCACTAATATTTCCCTTTTAAGAACTTAAAGCTTTCAGCAGGTACAGTCAACATGTGGCACCCAATTCACATTGATCATGAAAATATGAGCAAATCCTGTCAATTTTAATAGGCAGTTATAAAGCTTTCTTCAGCTTTCCCAAGAGAATGCCTTTCAGTTTGAGGCCAACCAGAACTTCTCTTTACTAAAAACAATCTTTTATATGCAACAGTAACAAGTGTAGGATTTCCATAGAAATGCTAAAGTTGAGCAGGAAGAAGGAGCAAAGTACTGTACATTTTCATCTGGGACTTTTTTGGCACTGAGATTCTGAGCCAATAGTATCTAATCAGTTTATAGCATTAAGAGTGCTTCCATCTAGGATAGCAAAGAGGCCATGACAAAATCGAGTGACAGAAGATGTTGTTAGCTTCAACAAACACAATATGTGAGACCATATGCACAGCCACCTTCACACTATCACCAAGGAATGCCTGTCATGCTGGAAGCAGGAGCTCTCTGTCCATCTCCATCATTCCAGGCATTAGGAGCCCTACAACAGGTCTTGTACCCTAATGGGCTGAAGGGCTTGCGACCATGCAACACCTGAGGTGGACAACAAATCAGTACAGTTACCTACTGAAATGCTATTGCAGATATCTAAGTGACTACTCAGTCAGTTCAAGCCCCTCCACTTGGCAGCTTGTGCAGCAGGACATGATCAGCATTATGTGCAGTCCCAGGGAAGGCAATATTTTTCTTACAGACTAAAGACAGTATGAAACAGAAAAGCTGGAAGTAAACTCAGGTCTGATATTTTAACTGCTGGTACATCCTCCAAGTGCCCTTACTGCTGGTTTGGATTTTCAGAGGTTCTTAAGGTTTGGGGTGTTTTTTTGCTTTTTTTTGTTTTGGGTTTGTTTTTTTAAATTAGCTGTATGCAGAAAACATGCAAGGATAGTAAGTGAGCAAAAAAACAGATTAGAGTTCTTCATATAAGATTGTATTCTTAAAAGTTACCCTGAATTGGTATCTGTCAATAGCTGAACTGATAGTGAAAAAACCTTTTGTTCAGCTCAAGCAACTTGATGTAGCTATGGAACAGTGCTCCTGTGAGTCAAACTTAGGACAGTGGGAGTTAAAGCTCTTGGATAACTCCCCTGTTCAAGTCAGAACACAAAAAGACATCCATATCTCTGTAGCAGATGTTTTAGAGATGCACAGCAAGAAAGAGTAGCTATTTTATGCACAGCAGTGAATCAGTTTTGAAGATAGGATTTTTTTTTCTGTGAGAGATCTAGACCAATAAACAAAGTGAGACTCAGATGGAGACAGCAGCTCCAAAAGGATATTAAAAGCAAATGAAGCTTTGGAAGCACAAGAAAATACCAAAGGAACATTATTCTCTGGATTCCAAAATGCAAAGAGGAACTTGCCATCAGTCAAGCTAACAGATATTGCACAGGAAAGTAAACAGACACAGGTCTGCAACTTCCTTCCTCCTCTTTACAGCTATGCAATGTGTTGATGATCAAAATTAGCAAGACCAAGAAGGTTATTGTTGGACAGGAAAGTTAATGCTCATGGACTTCTAGCATCTCAGAGCAACTTCAAGGATCGCTGCAAAGAATGCTGCTATGAAATGGGAGCTCAGCTAAGCCAGAAGATAACCTTGGATATACTGGTCAGTCCCAGGAGGCCCAATCTGCCTGTAGGATGCAGCTACAGAAGAATTGCAGTGTTCCAATAAATGCACAGAGACTCACAGTATAGGTGGATCAGTAGCTCATACATGATTGTGTGAACAGACCCACAACATCAGTAGCTCTCACTTCACTAAACTGCACATTTATCAAAGACTTCTTGGAGCTTCAGCTGATGCAAAAGCAACTAGGAGAACCAAAATTCCATTCGCTTGGCCCTGTTCATGTCAAGTACAAATAGGAATATTATGTTCCTTGTGAAGTTTAGTCACTTTTCTTGTGTTTATCCCAGATTTAAGCTAAATTTTACAACACTAAAAAAAGGTCTTTTTGAATAATCTTACATTACTAACTAGAAAGTTCTCAGCTCTAAGAAATTCAAGGCACAAAACACTGCTGCTTTTGAAGAGCAGCCTCCAATTGAAAATGGAATTGCATGCCACAGAGACAGCTGGAGCCTGGATTTTTTTTGCATATGCCCAAATTCATTTGAATGAAGCAGCTAAATGTTGTCACAAACAAAGAAAACAAATTCCTAGCAGAACATTAGAGACTTCAGAGAACTAAACAGCAGCAACCAGAATTATGCTACCTCAGGAGCTCAGCAGAAACTGTATACAAAGAAGATTCAGATGCACTCACACACAAATACTGTGTATTTCTAGAGACAGAACAGAACTCTTACTGAGGGAAGGAATAAGAAGCAGATCCATCCAATAAAATTCACCTACCTCTGTCTGAATAATAGACATTATTCAAAGCAAAAAATCAATTGACAGAATACTCAGATATGGGAAAGCAAAGATGCCTAGGGTTACTTATAGTCTAAGTTAAAGTCTCCTCAGTGCATTTCTTTTTGCTTCTTGAAGTGACAAAATAAAGGCTTACTGTTTCTATTCCCTCGAATCCTCATGTGCAGCCTTGATGAGACTACAAGAAGGATATTGGCCTAAAATAGCTCTTTTCTATCTCCCAAGTAATTTTGTACCTTCTCTCTTCATGTCAAAACCAAGTAGCTCCTGCTGATAATGCTGAACTAATAACACTACACATGATCTATTTTTGTTCTGCCTCAAGCTTCATAGCCACAACTGTCAGCTAAACTCCAAGGATAAACATGTATCACTAGTCAGTAAAGAAGTTAATTCCTTTCTTCCCCCGCCCCAGCTTCCAAACTATTATTACAAAAACATTAGGAAGGCAAGTAATTGACACCAGTTCAAACAAGTGGTTGGTTGTTAATTTTAGAGTTCCCATGTTGCATTGGACAGAAATGGTGTTTCTAGAAGCTTCACTCTTATCCAAAATCACTTGTATATTTACTAGCAGTTTGTCACCAGAACTCAGATTTCAAGAAGTATTTTTTGGCATGGGTCTTTTTTTGGTATTATAACATGGGTCTGATTTCTACGACCCAATGGCATATTTGATGCCTGAAAAAATAAACTTCAGGCAGCATATCAATTATATCTAATAGCCTGACACAAAGCTGAATACTCAGCTTCAGCAGAGTTCAACTGTTCAACACCAGGATTTTAAATAGGCAAATACTGCAGTTCCAGTAAGCTCAAGGAGCCTCCCAAGCTGTCACTAAAACCCCTCAAGTTCAAATCCAAACATTTCCTATGAAACGGGGTTCTTTTCAAAGCTGTTCAGACAATCTGAACTTCTCAGATTCAGCTCTGAAAATTGAGTTCCATATGTTCCAGGTTTCCAACAATTTCACAGATACTATAAAGACATGAAGCATCAAAAAAAAAAGTCCATTTTTTTTCCAACCAATAGCACATAGACAAGTCCCACAAGAAATGTCAGTTAAGGCAGCTTTGAAGGAGGTAACAGAGGCATTGGTTCAGTGACAACTCACCATACCAGGCACCAGTGTTCTGTCTTTGGGGTTACTTGGTTTTGATACTCTGGGGAACAAGGTTTCTGCTATTGGTAAAGCCACATGTCACCACTTCACTGCTCTTTTCACAAATTACTATTATATTTTACTCCTGGATAGCATGGCCTACCAACTGTCAGTCGAGTTCAAAGCACAGGTTAGAAAACAATGAACAAGTCTTCAGCACTTGAGGCAGTGTGGAGCTCACTGGGTTTAGAGCTACACATTTAACACAAGAACTTTGACACACAAGGCAACAATGCAAATGCTAGTTCATTGAGCAAACACATGAAAACACATTGTGTTCATTCTGTGTGAGCTGAGATAAAAACTTATAAGTTTCTTTTGAATTTTCTGCTAAAAAAGAAAAAACTTTCAATACAAAGGAAAAAACTTAAACCACAAACCATTGCATTTGACAATGCACAACACTAATTCTACTCCCACCTTACAGGAACTGCAAATAATGAGACTGGATCATAGATTTGACTGTTAAAATAGTTTCTAGAAAGTGAACATGAGGTAGCAGAAGCTACAGCTAAACTGGACTGTTATACTTCAAACAAGAATCCCTCCTGTGAATAATCCCACTGCTCAGGGAAGATCCTGGAATTCTAGCACTTTTTTCAGATACACCTTGGATAACTAAGACTAGTAATCCCATTTGTGGGCCATGTACCTAACTATCAAGTACAGCGTATCTGTTGTGTGATTAGCGGAATATTTCAAAAACAGACACCAGAAATCTCCTTAGCACAACTGACAGCCACAGTTAATCCTGAGAAGAAAGCAGCTACATCCTTCTTGCCTCACACCTCTAAGGCTTGTTCCCTTGTATTAATATTGGCTGAAGCTAAAAATATCTTCGGCGCATCATAATTCTGTTAGCATTCTGACACCCAAGTGCTTTTTTCCTTTTTGTAATGCATCTGTTCTATAACAATTTATTAACAGCTTAAAGCATATCAGCTGCAAGCACAGCTGATCTTGATTTCTAAGAGAACAATTTAAACAAGAAAAATAAATGGGTTTCTATTATATGCTCATGATTTAAAGCTGTTTTCTCCTACTAAAAGCCCAGAGGCCTATAACACTGGCTTCTAGCCAACGGTAGATTAGAAAGATTTACTGCACACATAGTGACCTTTTGCTCTAAAGCACTCCCAAAGCTGTTGTCCTTAATTCTGTCCACCCCCAGTTCAGTGTAACACACAACAAAAGCAGCTGCCCATTGTACAGTTACCTAGAGAGAAGCATCTCTTCCAGCGGTGGCACAGAGACATGGTGCTCATTCTTTCTTGCACTGGCTGCATGGAGATGAAAACAGCAGTAGTCCTTCAAAGATCTCTACAGCATTAGCAGCTCTCAAAGCTGATTAAAGTGATCCCCATGGTAATCTGTGAAATATATGTTTGCACTTTCAAACTGCTCCACACTGGATTCACAGAAGGCAAGTGTGCACTAGGCGACTGTGTGTACCCATGCACAAAGAGACAGCTGGAGCTTTCACTGAAAAACTGTAATACATTTGAACAAAAAATTCAACATCATCCTGGATTTCAGCACTTGAAACAATGACCTGTCCAGCTCCTGGACTCTGACCCCTCCTCCCCACCTCTACCAGGTTTCAAAGCACAATTTCTCAAGTGAAATGCTAGTAGAAAGATGTTCTGTTCCTACCAGAGATGCTATTTGTGATGTTACAGGTCATGAGACCCATTCACCTCTGCAGGTATAAAGGCTTATTTTTAACTTACTTTTCTTTGCTTCTGAACAAGGTTAATGGCAAGGCATTTTGGCTGCCAAATGAAAAGGATAAAAATTATTTCAGTTATCACTTCAGCCAATAAAAAAATCCTCTTCCTTAAGAAAAGAAGGTAGTTTTCACTTTCTTTTCACTCACAGTAAACCCATTATTTTGTGCCTCTCTTTAAAGTCATGTCTACTTATGTTGGATACATCTTGGATAACCATGACCACTAGTCCTATTTGTGGGTCATGTACATAACTATAAAGCACTAAGAACAGCTGTCCAGGGTCCTTCCTCCCTGACAGTCTCTCTCCCTTCTTCCCATTGCCTCCCTCCAAGCTACTTGCTTGCTTTCTGGATAGGAAATAGAAAAGAAAACACCAGCAGCTTGTTTAAAGCCTCAGAAGACAGCCATAGGAGTAAGCAAGGGCTTGGCTTTTTGAACTGTATCAGGAGTGACCATCCCAGCACTGGATCTGTACAAGATTTCCCTGTGGCCATGAGGCCCACTGCCGTGGTACATATTCTATTTTTATCAAGGGAGTGCAGTTATGCTCGGACAGCTGTGTGCTCTGAGAAAGCCAGCCCACATTAGCAAGGGGAGATGGGAAGACCCACCAGTGGCTGTTAAGTGCCAACAACAGCACCTTGGCCAGTCCAGCCTTTCTGAAGCTACCAGCACACTAATGTTGGTGGCACATCACATGTGGGGTTTAGTTCTGTTTATGCCTGTGCAGAGTCAGGCTCCAGATAAGAGGGGTCTGTCAAGCCCATCTCTTTTCCACCAACAGGAAGCTGCATGCACCACCTGACAACTGGCACAACAAAGGCTGGCAAGAGATAATCAAATATTGATGAGCAAGATAATGACAGGAAACCATGGAAGACATTGCTAGCTACAAGTAAGTGCTTTTCCCTCAGGAGAGGAAGGTAACTCTAAAATTTTAGGTGCTCTTATCCAGCTTTCATTAGGGAAGCATGTTGCATAATGCATGAGGAAAACATCAGAGAACAATGTTTGAGAACATTATCTATTCCCTACACAGATGCATCCATGAGCAGATAATGTTGTATCTGTTTGTCCTCTGCATATAGTTGTACTTTAATTTCCTCACTAAAAATGCAGTAGAAGCTCCCCAGCTGACTAGACCAGCCTAGCCTAGATGAGCAGTTCCTAGAATGGGACATATGAATGACTTCTTATCTCACCTTTTCCAGGCTGGTGAGGTCTGACAGCAGACTGCAGAGGCACCTCCAACACATCTAGAGAAGAGTACAACAACCAGGTAGGGTGCTGACTGCTTCCTGTCCTGGGCTCCCACCTACACCCTACAGCCTCAACCCAGCCATCATAGCTACACTGAATGTACCTTATTTCAGCGTTTCCTAGATCTCTTTACATCCTTCAATGGCTTGCGTAGCTCCCTCAGAGCAAGCAGAACATACATAAGCCATGTATAGGATACTCAAGAATCATTAGAATGTATTTTGAGCCAGTACTGTTGGCACATTCGCCATCAAGTGTGCTGCCTTGCATCAGTTCTGCTTTTTATTATTGGAAATCCCTTCCATGCATAATTCTGAGTATCACAGACTTAGTGCTGGCAGCTCCAAGCATTGACAAAAATGAGTCAGACATCAAAACATTACAAAAGCTTTTTTTAAACATCATAATGTTCAGAGATTTGGAGTTTGAGGCTTGGTTTTGGTCCTTCAAAAATAAGTACTTCCTCATCCCTGACCCTTCAGAGTAAACCCATCACATGTTCAGGATTGCCTGTAATTACAGCTTGATTGTTCTGCAATGCAGGCTCCTCTCCCCATACACTGCTTGAAAGGGAGCTAGAAGCTTGACATAATGCTGATCAGGAGTATCATGAAAGCTGGAAGTACTTTATATTTTGCTTTAATGCTGAAGACAAAGATCACCTCTGATGTAATAGATATGCTTGCATAAAGTTTAGGGAAAATTTTCCAAATACAAGTAATTTTGGGCCCAACACTTATTCTAGTAAAACGGACTTGAACATAAGTTTCTTTTTTGCATCCACTTCCCCAACAGTAAAAACACCCTACAGGTCTTTGCTCATTTAGTATACCTAAGTGTGCATATGAAAGGACTAGATTAAAAAGAGAAGCTTACAAACAGAACAGAAGAATGGATAATTCCTTGACCCATTCCTTCCTGAGGGAAACTGTTCACACTTGAGCAAACTTATTAACAACCACAGAGAATGACTAAACATCAGATCAGTTTACTACGTATCCACTTGTATCTGCTCCTAAAGTCACCTTGTGATTGTCATCGTCTTGTTTATCCTGACAATCAGAACTACATTCCAGGGAATAAGCCAGGAATGCCCAGCTAAAATGATTCACTCAGCAAAGTACCAGCAAATATTTTAGATAATTACCAACAAACAGAGGAAAATGAAATTTCTAACCACCTAATTCATAAGCATTCACCCAGTCTCAACACATCCATCCCCCACCACAGGTTTCCTGTTTTGTAGCCAAGGCAGCAGGCACAGCTGGCTAAGGTAAGAGTCAGACACACAGTGTGGGGTTTTCTGCTTTTGCAGAAATGTCTCTGAAATGTTAAAAGTCTTATTCTTTGCTTGAGATGAAAAAAAAGACATAAAATCTTCAGTCTTCAGGGTTTTTTTTATTTTTTATTTTACTTTATCTAAAACATTGTTCTCTCTGTCCTGCTGAGGTCTTCACAGCACAACAGTCCAAGGCGATCCCCCATCTGAAGGGCGGTGGTTATCTTTTATACTAAAAACTACATATACCTTATTTACAATTATTTTCCAATACCTATCACCTATGTTAGACAGTGTGTATTCTCTCTAAACCAATCACTAGTGCCACCATCACAGCAGAATCATGGAGGAGATGAAGAAGAAGGAAGAAACAGAAAAGCCATGTGGTCTCTCCATCTTGGCCTCACCAACCCCCATGTACTAAAACCCAAAATCTACTTTTTCACCCTGTGACAAACTTATTATTTAAATTTTTACTCTATTTAAACTTGTGAGACTTGTAGTTTTTCTTTCAAAGCTGGTAGACTCCTAAGGGCTAAAATCCAAACCACAGGTGTCCTGGGCTTGGTGCCAGGGCTTCTGAGCCCTCAGGTCTCTGAGCCCCCAGGGCAGTCAAAGACAAGCCCTGAGTTCCCACAACACAGCACTTGAGCATCACAGGTGAACTGCTTCATGCAACAGGAACTGGGCTCTTCCCACTTGCTTCCAGCATTCCTGTCTCCAAGATGCAAGTGCATCACAGACAGGTACCAAGACATACCACTCGTAACACTCAGCTATTCTTCATCCCACAGATACCAATATGCATTTTGTTACTGAATGAGCCTTCAGATTTCACCATGAGCACTTAACCAACTCCTGAACATCTGGGGTTCCCAGAAACCCAGCCTCAAAAGTTTAGGTAAGTTTTAACCCTTTACTGGCCTTTGTACCTCACAAATCCAGCCATGTCCCTTAGTAATCAGTCCATACCTTTGTGCAATACACTAAATTTTGAAACCCCTCTTTGATCATTAGATTACAGACCAGAACAAATTTTTGACGGGTCATCCCTAATTAGGTAGAACACAAGCTTCCCTCCCATTCTGCATCTCCCACATTTTGGTCATGAAGGCAGCCTACACCCCTCAAAGAGCCTGTATCAGCTCCTCTTCGGCCCACACCTGCTGCAGCAGGCATCACTGCCCCCAACATTACTGCTGCCACTATTTCTGCATTCAGACTTCAACTCACCCAGCTGTGCTGACAGCTGACTGCATCAAAACATGAAGCACAGTAGGCATTACTGCCATCTTCTGATATCACTGCAGTCACTCTATATTTCAAATGTAACCTCACAGAGGAGCACAGAACTGCAAATGACCAGTGATTAAATTTTGAACAGTATTAAACAACAATTAAATTCGAAGCTGTCTTTATTATAACTTAAAATACAGAATTTTTATCAGTCTTCCACAAATCCTAGATTTTCAAATCTAGATCTACTTTACTCCTAAAGTTCCAAGTCTCCAAAGGGAAAAAAATTGTCAAAGAAATGCAAACCAGAACTTCAGTCCAACTGCAAATATGTATATAGCCAGAGTTACCAATGTAGGTTTTCTTGGTTGGTTCTTTTTTTGTTGTTGTTGTTTTGGTTTGGTTGAGATTTTTTTGTTTGTTTAGAGGATTTTTGAGGGGTTTGTTTCGTTTTTTAAGAAAACTTGAAAGCAATTTTTTCTTACTTGCTCAATTTAAGTTTCTTTTGAAGGCTCCTACTGGACACTGTCTCTCCATGCTAAAACATCTCCAAGGGCATTGAATATTAGGAAGGTACCTAAGCATGCCAGCCCAGCAGAGAAATAGTGGCCTGATTTGGTGCTGGTCACAACACTTATGAGCAGAACTGGGCTGTTTGTTGGAGACCCTGGAACAGGAGCCCATCTAGACATTACCCCACCCCAGCAGTTAGCCCTGGCCCTTCTCCAGTATACACACTACTCAGGAATAAAGTGGATAAATGATTTTGAGTGGTTTGCTGTGGAAGTTCTTCAGTTTAAAAATGAAGTTTAGGTCTTTATCTCTCAAGTTCTGACAGGTCACTATATATATCTAGCAAAAGCACAGATCAGAGCTGAACAGAATTGTTCAAGTTAAGTTCATGCAAGCTTCTTTCAGAGCATATTGTCCAATCAACAAAAATTCCCTTTAACAGTCTACTTTCAATATAATAAAGTTTTGCTACAACTAAGTTGAGGTTTCTTTCCTAGCAACTAAACAAGCTAGCAAATTTAAGGACTAGAAGCTGAACGTATTCTAGAGATGATGGCTTCAGAGACAGAGCTGAAGACACAGGCTGAGCATCAAGATGGCAACTTTTTAAAAAAAAAAAAAAAGTTTTCTACTCCTTTATGGTTTCATCTTTATTGGTGAAATGCAAATACTTCTGGAGGCCAGAAATGTATTTTTGACACAGTTAAACAACATCACATTAACTGTTGTGAGTCCTAGCAAAAGGAGCTTTTCCTTCTGCAGGGAGCAAGTCATCTGTGGTCCTCAAAGAAGACTACTCTGTAGAGAAGCTTAAAGTGTTTAACAGCATTAGAGTTCAGGCTCCAAACCTGTCCTCTGCCTACACCCTCAAATTCATGATCACAACATGCTGAGCCCTTGTAGCACCTTCATTCCACACAAAATGGCTACTGGAGTGCGTATCTAGCACTGGAAGCCAGCAAAGCATCCACAGCCACAAGTAGAGCTCAGAACAGTGCAAGTTGTTAAAAACGCAGTTTCACCCAATTAATAAGTTGCAATAAAGCAAATATCGCTTCATTCTGTCTACTTCAGTGTAGAAAGAGAGTCAATACATTGGCCGGGTTCCTGGCAAGCCAATGAGAAGGATTACAAGCAAGAAACCAAATACCACAGCTGGCTTAATTGCATTTGTTCCTTCTCTGGTGACTTCATCAGTACTGGCCACAAACCACACTGATTAGCAATTACTCAAGTCTTGTAGCAGCTAATGATTTCTCAAGTCTGGAATGTACTTCTCTGCTGTTATATTGAGACAAATTTTATTTGTTATGTAACAATTTGGATTCTCAGCATCTTACAAGAGAAATAGGACATTTTGTTTAAACATTATATTAGAAAGCCCATGTCTGAATAATTTCAATAAATAGATTTGGTACCACCATAATCCATGGGGGTTTTGTTGGGATAAACTGACAAGTTTTCCACTCATTACACCTCACCATCCCACCCACTATTAGCTATTGTATTCTCAAAGGTTCAAAATCTTTCACATGGTGACTCAAAACAGATCAGACTGGTATGGGTAGCATTTAATTACAAGATTTAATCCCTTCTGCTTGAGGCTGCTGGTTAGAGAACAGAGTGGCTGAAACACTGGAAAAACAGTTCTTTTAGCATCAGTCTGTCAGTGGATTCAAGTCATTTAAGATAATGATACTGTTCTATCAAACCCCACTAGTTCAAGCTCAGTTTTTCCAGTCAGGAAGCCAACTTTTCAAATGCAGGTAACAAGCAGGGTAAGAACTGCTACTGCCACTTGTATTTGAGAGTATTTTCCAGCCAAAAGTTCAGGTATAACCAATTAATGTTCCATTGTCCTTAGCTGGATGTTGGTCAAGTTCAGAAATCTGCTTTTTGCCCACCTCTAGGATTTATCCTTGCAAGATTTTTATAAAGCACCTGTTCAAAAGGGTCCTGAAGTAACACTTGCATTGAGCACCAGTTTTATGCTTTCATATGGCAAACATTGACAGATGTGCAGAACTGCCTACGGGGTCAGAAAGGCCACTCTTCTAACAGACATTTGTTAATAATGCAAGAGTAGCTGTAGGTTCTCTTTTAAATGTAATTCCCTAGCTTGTAGAATCAAAGATTCACGTTCCCTACCATAGACTGGGAAGGGAATTAATTCTCAGAGCAGCTCAGATCTAGGGAGACCTCAACTTCGTATTTGAGAATGTAACCTCAAATAATTTAGTAAGAGAATTTTCAGTTTTAAATTTATTTTCACCAGATCATCTCCAAGCTGCTGATTGGATGCTTTAAATCAGGAAATAGTAAGCACTTGTATGCAAATGCATGGAGTACAAACAAGAAATATCAATTTCCAGCCTCTTGCTCTGTTATGCTATTATGCTGTTTGAGTAAGATTAACGTCTCTTAATCCTGATGAGATTAGTGATGAGTCAGCCAATTCACATTTGTGGAATCTTCATGGAGAAAAGTATAACAATTTTGACTTCATGATGGCACGCCAAAGCCTATACTGCCATAAGAGCTACAGAGGACTCAGCTTTTTACATATCTATTCTGTTTATTTAAATATATATTAAAATCAATAAATGTGAGATTCATCACAATTCAGTGACCTGCTAAAGGAGGTCTTTCTATATTCCCCTCCTCTGAAAAAATTACATCAAATATTTCCTTTTCAAAAGGTGAAGGGAAGAAAGGAAATCCCAATTGTCTTTTCCAGAGCCAAATGGGAGCTTGAAAAACAGTCAGGTTTTGCTGCCTTCTGCTTTGCAAGGCATCCTCTGATGAATACTGAAGGTACTGCGTCCCATCTGCCACCAGCCTTTGTCCAACAGCAGCCAGCAAGTTTCAGACTAAAAGCAAACATAATATATTGCAGCTTGGAGAAGTTTTCTACTTTGTATAACTTAGTTCTCCAAGTGGTTGACATTTCTCATCAGAAATCCAGCAAGATACTAAAATATTAATTCATTTCAAGAATTTGACTTCAAGCCTCAATCTTGAGGCTCATAGCAAAGAAGCTCACCAAGTCCTACAACATGAGTATGGTGGCCTGAAGCCCCCACAACTTGCTGAAAGAAAAGCATCTTGCTGAAGTCTGATTGCACTATTATTCACAGACAAACAGAAACACACCATAAAATTAAGCACTCTCTGAAAATAAGAATGATGAACACCCACCACCGAGCTGCTTGCCTACCACTCACTACATAAGTACGCCTCCTTACAGGCTTCAGCTCTAAACATTGTCCCGTCTATACATACTCAAGTGCAGCAATTATCTTTTTAAAAACGCATTTTTTAAGATACCTACATACAAAGGAAGAGAGAACAAGCATTCCATAAAGCCACCTTTCTTTCTAGATGATCTTAGTGCCACCTACAGCAAGTGCACGTGATGTGTACAAAGTGCTTTTGCTTCCAGAAACAATTCATCAAGCAATCACAGTCAAAATCAAAGCACAAAGCATAAATTTTATTTTTACAGAAAATACGAGATAGCAATCACTCATATTCCCATTCTAGCGGCAAGAAAAACTCAGAGGCAAACATTAATAGATCTCACAGGATGAGTCTCTGATCTCAAACTACTCCAGCATGTACTGCAATACTGAAATGCAAGAGATGCCAGACCACTTCTGTTCCCACTGTGAACATGCCCACACCTGCAGTGGTGCCAGCACAGGGTATGACAAAACAGAGGAGCCAATTGTACCTCCAAAGCCACTTTTGTACTTGGACTGCCAGACCACCCCTGTCTTGTAGAATAGGAATGCAGCACTGTCAGCTGCAGTCATCTCTGACTTCCATAAACACAAACTTCTCACCCACCTTCATCCCAACGGGATCACCTCTTCACAGAAGGCACAGAAACCCAGCCTCTCAATCAATAGGAGCAATGCCTATTACACATCTATTATCTAAAGATAATACTGAATAATCATAGTGAACTATTTTAAATTTTGTGAACTAATGCCCTGCCACCTAGCTTGTGCTCTCCTAACTTGGGCCACCAAATCAAATTAAAGCAGCATGCTTATTAATAGCTAGTCCTTGTAATCCAGGTATCAGTGCTTTTGTCTCACTGTTATCAATGCAGTTGCTTCCACATTAAGTAGGCCTTAAGCTTTAGAAAGCCAAAATATTGATGTCAGTAAAGAAGATGAAGTACCTGCAAAGTATAATACTATCAATAAAGAGAACAGGTATTTTTCTTTTATCCTTTTACTCTTAAAAGCCTCTCAAGTAAACACCAACAAAAGCCAAATATTCACTATGTTAAGATAACTCTAGTTTGCTCTAAGTAGCCTGAAGCCACTACAGCTTCTTGCATTTATTTGCAATCATTTTAACCCAGCATCAAAAAGGCTATCGAGTTGATTTCGCCCTTTTTTTTTTTTTTTTTCAAGAGGCAAGAATGCTAAATAGCTGTAATGGGAAAAATAAAAACATTTATCAATATCTTCTTGGAGCAACAAGATGAAGCAAAGAAATGCATTCTTCATACCCTGTGGCAGTAGCACTTGACCTGTTCCTGAGACTGCTGCCTTCTAACAGGCCAGGATGGAACACATTTACCACCTGAAACACAGTACAAAAATGCCTTCTAAAATGAAAGGCCACACATGCATTAATCCAAAAACAAACTGCATCACTTACCAATTCTTGCCTAACAAGGCCCTACAGCCTAACTTCTGGTGTCCAGCCAAACTGAGATATTAAAGATTCAGACATAACACACTGAACCGCTGTGCTTGTAACTAAGTTACAAGCACAGAGACCAAGCACAGCCTTTCCCCTACAGGTTCTCAAGGTTTAACGTAGCCCCAAGACTCCTCTCATAAAGATGTTCTAATGATTAGTGGATCCATAGAAACTCCCTTATGAGCAATCCTCATTACATATCAAAATCCTCTGGTTAAAAAAAACCAAAACCAAAAGAAAAAAAAACAAACAAAACCACAACAGACCTCAAAGGAATCCACAGCAGGCAAGCAGGCTATAGGGTAGAGATAGCTCTGTCCTGGCAACTGCAGAAAGGCAGTGTGACCAAGAGTTGGGGAAAGCCAGCTTCAGACACCACAGGGAAACATAAGAGAGTTCTAACAAAATCCAGATCTGCATCAGATGAAAATCCCATACTGTGCATCTTCTGTCATCATTCAACTTCAGTTTACCCACTCTAACTAGACTTGAGTGAAACCTGTAAATCCTATGAATTATTTACACAGCAGCTCTGCTTTAAACACATCAGGCATTAGCAGGTACCCACAGAACTTCGGTGCTGACCAAGAGGTAGCAGGGGAGGAAGAGGAAAGGCAGCACGCAAAATGCACCACTAGCAATATTAATAGTGCAGTGTTCACTGTTCAGACTTGGTTAATGAACTAGGCTGCAGATAATTAATTGAATTTGTCAGAGGCAGCTTAGACCAGCCATTTGCTTGCTAGGCAGCACCTTGCAACAGCTATGAGATGAATGGACAGAGCTGCTCCTACCCTCATTGGAATAAGGTGAGTGATCAGTAGAGCTGCTAAACTTCCATCAGCCAGTAGCAATCAGATTACAAAGACAACCTCCCCCATTGCTTTATTAAAATGTAACAGCATTGTGAAGACAACTTATTTGTGAGTCAGGTTTGTTCTCATGTCTGCACACATGTGCACAGATATTGTGGAAGAGCTCAGCAGAAGAGAAACACACATTAGGAAAGCCCTGTTTCTTCAAATTATTCTATTATGCAGACACAAGGATGAATATTTCGCCTTGATAACAGTATTGGGGCACATTTTATCACTTAAGAACAAAACATAGCAGATTGCAGGTCTACTACCAACTCAACCAATGCTGGCCCCTCTACAGTTTGTGACAGATCCTACAGCAAAAGCCCAACAAATACAACACTATGTCTTCATCTCACCACCACCAACTTTCTCTGGGAAGGACTCAGCCAACAGCAAGCCAGCCATGTCTCACTGAACACCATTTCCTCACTAGTGCTGCTGACAGCTTAGACATCCTGAAGGCTGATCTGAGACACAGCATTGTGAGAGAGTGGCCCTGCAAAGTGGAGCCAGCTTTGAAACTGGGGGGCTCTCTCAGCACCCTTGAGGGCAACTCGCAACTCAACTTTAAAAAATCCCCCAAAAGTCTTATCTTTTAAATCCAAAACAGCAACATAACACCTCCACACCCAGAAGTCCATACTCCAGAGGATCCTAGCAGAACATCAGTTTTCAGGAAAACATTTAAATACACGACCATATGGGCATACCCTGAGCACACCTATATGCCATGCAAGACAGCTGAAATTGCCTTTACAAGAAGACATTTGATTACAAAGTAAGGAACTGAGGTGTAAACAAACTCAGTCTTAAACCTCAGGGTCCCTATGACTCAAATCCATATAGCACTTTTTTTGCATGGGAGGAACAACAACTGATCCAGAAGCAATTCTTATCATCAAGGATCAACAAAAGGATACAGTCACTCCTGGCATTTCTTCAAACCCCTTCTCTCTGCTTTATAGCAATGAGACACATAATGCAGAAGACAACAGGAAAGGATCACTTGGAGGAGGAAGTGGCCAGGCCACTGCAGAAGCAAGGCCTCATCTTACCTCATTGCAAATCCATTAGATAAAGGACCTCTGTCACAGCTAGGACAGTCACATAAACAAAGAGCAATCCAAACAGACTCCAAGAAGACTTTTTTATTGTGTCCATGTCTCCCTTTTTATACATCCATCCCCAAACGTGCACTACCCCCATCGGTAACAACAAATCAGCCCCCTGTGTTCATCGGTACAATCACTGTTTTGGGGAAGCATGCACAGGTTTTCTCAATCAGATAAACGTCCTGTCTTCTTCTTGCAGGTGAGAAGGAACTTCTCCTTGTTTTCCTCTGTTTCCATGCCAACAACTTTGTCTTCTTCTTGTGAACCCCTTGGTCTGGCTCACAGACCGGCTGTCAGCCCCCTCTGATAGCCCTGCTATTCAGCACAGGCATACACATCCAAGCCCTCACCTTAGACACTCAGACACACCTTGGAACTGGCATGGAGCAGATCCCACCTGCACTGCTAAGGGCTTGCAAAAGCCACCAAAATGAGCCTACCTAAGAGGGTACCCCAGCATTATACTGAAAGTTTTAAGGATTGAGGGTTAAACTTAGAGCAGCACATTATTGATCAACTACATCCTTACTACTCCGATATTTTTGCCATTCCCCAAATGTGTTTAACACAGAACAAAGCAGATATGAAAAAGATAAAGATAAATTCAATTATGGTCCATTCTCTTCGCTGAGGCAACTTTTTTTTTTTTAATAAAAATCATATCAAGGTGTTGGAAAATATGACTGCAAGGTACCATTACAGAACCTATCATGTACCAAGCCATGCAGGCTCATAGGGGTTATGTGGCTTATTGTATTCATTAAAGGTTCACTACAACTGTTAGTGGGACTGTTAATGGAAGCATTCAAAAGAGGAAATTGGCAACCAATTCATTCCCTCTAATTACAAAATACTTTCAGATGTCTCATGCAGCATTCAAATGCCTTGCAGAAAACAGCATGTAACTGCACAGTGTAGCAACTAATAAAATTAGTCTACTGTGTCCTTATTTATTTTCTAGTAATTTGTCTAATTTAATATCTGCTAGCTACATTGAAGTCTGACATAATGCAGGAACAAAATTTATACTGACTTGTTAATCAGAAAGAAAATTTTAGCCCTCCTTCTTCAGAGCAAGGATTGTTCAGCAATCCCATATGATGAAGGGAACACTACATAACCATGTAGAAGACTGCACTGAATCCCAGAATTATGGGCACAACCCACAGAGACTCATCACACTGCTTCCATGAGAGCAACAAGAAATGCCATCCCCAGTGCAGAGTGGACATCATGAAGCTGACTGCTACCAGCAGAAAGTCAATATAAACCTCAGGGTAACTATTTTCAGAGCTCTGGGAATAACAGATACATGGCAGAGGGACTCTGCTGTCCTGTATCACCATCACAGCACAGGACATGCAGAGAGGCAGCACATGGCTCAGATTCATTTTCTGGCTCTAGCAGACATTTTCTTCTGTTTAAGGCACCTTCAAACAGAAGTAAATATGCTGGTGTGAGGATTAGCAGCCCTCCCCACCAGCTGGGAGCTTCCAGAGGACTTGGAATACCAGACTGGAACTACCACAAGTCCAAGAGAAGAGCTGCAGCAAAGGGGGTGGAAGAATGGATACCTGCATTTCAGGTTCCTTTTATCCAGACCAAGAAGGATAGTTACTGTGCTCCCAGCCTCTAGCACCAGATGAAGAATCTAGTGCAGAACCTCTCATATTGATTACAACTGATCTGTATCACCAAGGACTACCAAAGCCAGAACACAGCTAATTATGTTCAGGGCAGCTTAACAAAGACATATCTGCACTAAGCTCAGAACAGACTTGTGAACTTAATGAAACTCTTCCATGTAGGACAAGTTTATTTTCAGTGTAATGGATGTATAAACAGACCTACAAAACAGAAAATTCAACAGCAGTTCTATGTTTAACCAAGGACAAGAAAAAAAGCTGCCATCACACGCCTCTGCCTGTCCCTGTCAGGAAGAGAGCACTATTGACAGATAAGAGAGGCTTACAGGTTTGCAGTATCAGTCTTATCTCTGCTCTGCAGCCTTAGCCAGAAGACCATGGATTCTCAAGGATGAGAATAAAGCTGATCGAGCTAAAACCCCGTGCGGTTTCTTCCTTTTTCCTTTGAAGTACATTATATAAAAAATATAATTACCAGTTATTTTAATGCTGCAGCCACCTGCTACTATTATGCCAGAGTCCTATACTATAAGCATAGCTGGAAATGTACTTTTATTTTACAAATCTTAGCCTAGTAAGCCTTCTTATGGGGGTTGCTCTTCCTGGAACAGCTATCGTGTCTGCAGCATCTGTACTGGATGAGTTTTAAAAATATTCTCTCCTCTCACCTACCACCCCAAAGAGAGATAATAGCCTCAGTGGCTTGATCTCTAGAAGATACATTATGATGCTTTGACAGATTTTTCTGGTAATCCTATAGATCAGACCCTGAACTGCTGCAGATTGGTGACAGTGAATTTGATTTAGACAGAGTTATGCTGACTGGACCCGCTGAGACTGCAACATTACAGGTCTCCTGCTAGGGTCCACACAAAGCTTGTCATTGCCAATACATTAAATGTTTGCTTTCTATTGGATCAGGATTCATCTTGACCTATGGCATCATTTCTGAAATTTTAAGTACATTTGTACTGTATCCATCTGTCACTTTTGAGACATTCCAGTACCTGTCTGCAATAGGCAGAGTTTTATTGCTTCTAAAATGAGCAAAGACAAGAATCACAGATCTTTTCAATATTTAATTATCTAGTATTGCATAGGCTGCTGCAAATTTAGAGGAAATTATGTTTATGACTCATGTGCTGGTACTGGAGGAGTTTTTCATTATAAAGTAGCCCTAGGGAGGAGAAGGAAAAAAACCCAAACCAACCAACCTCTGCTGAAAGCTGAATATCACCACCTAGCTGACTCAATTTCCAGTGACAGTGCATCCATTCAGGTACAGCATGCAGGTGTTTCATTCCTAGGAAAGGTTTTTCATTCCTAGGAAAGGCCACTCAGCTAGACTTCAGATGATGAGCCCAAAGTGGTGCTACACTCCTCAGGACAGAATTTCAGATATAACCATTCCTGGATTTTACACCCACTGTTTAAGTCTTTTTGGAGAAAGAGGAGACACCTTTTGAAAAAGAAATAGTCATTCTCATCCCTAATATAAGTTTCATACCCCCTTCTTTTTTTTAAGAAAAAGATCAAAGCAAATACTTAGTTCTCTGAAATAACTACTGGGGACAATTTTCATTTAAGAGTTTTTTCTGAAAGACTGTAAGCCTTATTTCTCTTCACTCCACAAACTATTGCAGAAATTATTTGGTCACATATGAGCAGAAGTCCCAAACTAATAAGCAATAATTTGCTATACCACATTTGGAGGTCATTAGAAATATTACTGAAACACTATTTCCACACAGCTGTTCTACTTTGCTGTGAAGAGCAGAACTACTCAGTGGAGAGAAATCCCTCCCATTCAGTTACTGTCTTAGTACTGGGCTCATTGTTAAAATAACAGTTCCTTGCCAATAATGAGCCCTCCATCCCAAGAAATTTTAAGGAGTCGCTTGCATTAAGCAAGAGACTTTCATCTTTAACATAACCCCTACTATGCAGCTGTTGAGAGCCATCACTGCAGTGCTCAAGTCACACAGGAACACAGAATTACAGGAAATAATTATAAATTTGTAAGTGTTTCCTCTCAGGGTTTAGGTTTTGGTTATACTTTTACCAAGCAATATCTAATCAGAGATAACAGAACAAAGTCATTACAATAAAAGCAGACATAAGTCTTGTTTACTAGTAGATCATCACCTTAGCTCTGAGTAAACTTTCCTATCAAGAAAACAGCCTTCAGCTTGCCCATGTAGAAAATTGAAGAAAAGATAAGGTTAGTCAGTATCTGCCTCAAAGCATTAGAGTTGAACACATCAAAAAACAGTTTTTTCAACAAGCACAACCTTTCCTCCTTTGAAACCATGAAATGCAAAGCTACAAGAAAGAACAAGTTTCCTAGGTGCTATAGCTTATCTTACCAAAATCTCTACAGACATGACCTTCTACTACTTTTTTCCCCCTTTTAAAGTGTTCCTAACTGTATGCATTATCTTCTCTCATCCACAAATTAAGGATCTGGGGCTCATTAGTGTAAACAGAGCTGTAATAATTGTCATCAGGCAGAACTTGTTACCTAGCTAAGCCTTTTTTTCTGGGGAGGAGTTACAGCACAACCTATTGATTTCTCTCACCACTCTGTTAGCCCCCCTGAATGAGAGTGTCGAGTGTTATTTTTACTGTTTCTTTTTGTAAGTGTTGGTATTACTACAGCTGTCTTTTACAGTTTTTTATTTATTTGTAATAGCATGCACATTAAACAATCAGAAAAAGTTATTGTCATTTTTTCTGCCCATTTTAAAGCTTAGTTCTTCTTAATTAACTTATTATTTGAGTCATCTTTCATAGTCCTTCTTATTGTGAATTGATTTTTCCATTATAGGTGCATGTAATAGGAAAACTCCTTGAATAACTCTTCATATCTTTTGGTGCATGAGGTAATTCTAAAGCATCTATTTCTGCTTTGACCTTAGTTTTATCTACTTGCCTTTCTTCTGTTAATCCAATTCTATTTTTGGCTATAGCCTCAGCCACAGCATAGTCTTCTAGTTGAAGCACTGCCAATCTTCTTAATGTAGAACTTCCCTTCCCCCTTCTTCAGGTTGTTAATCACTCTTCTGAAATTTTAGTCTACAAAATTGGATATATCAATTTTCTTATTAGAATTGTTTATGTCAATATAGAATCATTGCTACTAAAAAAATTAGACAATAAAAAATGTCCAAAAGCCTACAGAAATATATTTTATGAAATTACCTTGTAAAAAAAAAAAAACCTTTCTAAAAAGTAGGGGATGAAATAAAAAGTGATGTTCTGTTTATTTTGTCCAGAATGCCCAGGTGGACTTAGTTTCATGAGGTCTGACACCACCAAAGCCAGATGGCAACTATGAAAAAAAAAGTAACGCTAATGGCTACAAACTTATCCAACTAAAGAAATATTTTTATATATGACCCTCTGTTTCCCAGAACCATACAAACACTGTGTAGCTGCCTGTAATCTTCATCTTGTTTTCTGAAGCAGATAGCTAAAATTATTCCCTTGCTCTGGAGCCACTGATGACAAAATACTTGAAACTGCAGTGAAACAGCTTTAGCTCCTCACAAAGACAGAAGCTACCACATCACTGCTGCTTTTCTCTACTTCAGTAAATTTTGTGGCTTCTGCTTAGGATACTAATATTTCATTACTGAACGTTAGTTTGTGTACTAGTTCTGATGGAAATAAAAAATATGGTTGTTTGCAGTTGTTGAGTCCCAAATTAATGACAAAGTACACTCCAATAGTACCATCTGCCCTGACAAGATGTGAACTGGTACATAGAAATACAGAGCTTTTCATCTCATCAGAGGGCAAAACTGTTCTGCTTTGATTTGAAGCCTGTAAAAGAATGATGCAGAAATTCAGCAAGATGCTCATGTCTGTAAAGTGCTGAGAAGGGTGTCTTAAGAAGGGAATGTAAAATTTTTAAAAAGGGAGAAGGTTTCTGGTAGGAACAAGATCTAAGATTAACTCTTGTTCTGGGTTGTCAGGATTTCTCTATACAGAAGATGACACTGATAAGAGAGCTTAATGTCTCTGTAAACAACAACATTCCTAGCAAGAATGGCAAGTACACACACCCTGGGAATCTGGCTGTCTAATGAACCAAAAAGTACCAAAAGGAATACTAAATTATTTAAATCCCCTGCTATTTAGCACAAACACAGAATTGCACTGTCTCAACAAGATCATATCAGATTTATTATTACAGCTATTTTATTCCCATTTTTTATCTCTTTAGTTTTGGCAGAAAGCCCTCAAAGAAAATGGTTTAGGTAATTAGCTGGCAGGCCAAAACTTCAACAAAACCATCCAGTGTTGAAGACTGCAGAATCTTCTTCTTTGCAGCCCAGTCCTTCTTGATGGTGAAAGTTTAGCACTGCTGAAATCCCTCCAGCAGTCAAGGCTGGGAATACTTACTGCCCTCCCCCATGCCATGCCATACACAGATCCTTGCATCTAACTTGAATTCCTACCAGAACCAACATGGCTAAGAACACTTGAGGGAGATAGCATAGAGTATGGAGTCAGGGATGGAAATGGCCAGAGATTTAAAGCAGCTGCACCTACTGTGACACAAACTAGACTTCTTGATTTCAGTGGAGATTCTGCAATTAAAGAGGCCCTCTTTGGTCTACTGTAGGATTTTGGATTTTGCACATGTCTCACTCTGCCACAAAGGAGAGAATGGTTATGGGGCGATGCTGTGTGTGGAAGCTACTGTGTCCACAGTCTCAAGTAAGAGACCCATGACAGAATGGCTACCTGGAAAGCACTTGGGAAAATTTCATCTGTGTTTACTGGACAATCTTAGTGACAGTATACATTACAACTCACAGTAGGTAGCTCACCTTCTCCAGAAAATGTATCTTTAATTCTTCCTATTATAAGGGCTCAGCACTATATGGAAAGGCCTGAAAAAATACTCAGCTGGAAAGGAAGTACCATGAAGCTGCTCACTGCTCTATCCCAGCTGAAACCAGGACAATGTCCAAATCCAGTTTCACAAGATGGAATGGATCCAAAATAACTCATAAAGTAATGAGTTCCTTTGCACATTTGCATTGTCATTGACTGATATTTGCTCTTTCCTAAGGTATCTTAATTTGGAACCCAGACCCCCAATTTTTATTTTTTTTCTGTAAGAAATGAACTCTTTCTCCTCAGATATTTCAGATCTTTCTAGCCACTCCTTTCTCTTTCTGAAGACTGATCACCACACTTTGTTACCTGAATGATGACTACTAGGGTTTAAAAACTTTTCAAAGACAAGATAAGCAAATTTCAGATTTGTAAATAAAATTCCTTGGATAAAAAAACAGAGGGTATGAACTTTTTTTTTCCTTAAGATTGTGGGAAAACTTTAGCAAGGATCAGTATTTTAGTTAAGGACTGATAGCAAATGGTGCCCCCTCTTAAGGCAGCACAGGATTAGGATAAATTTGGCTGGGGCAGGGTGAGCACTCTCTCCTCCTGTCTGTCTGCTGGGCTCTTAGGAAAGCTCCTTTTTTCCCCTATGACCAGTCAGGTAAATGGCACAAGGATGGCTTCCACATGCAGACTTGTATTAGTGAAACTCTGGGAAGAAGATCTGGCTGTTAATCTGTAAAGCAGAAGGGGTGCCCTCCCCAGCCTGGGTGGCACCTGCATACCTTAATTCCCCTGTCTCTCTGTCCCACTTCAAAACAAGGATTGAAGTCAATGTATTTCCACTCAGTAGCCATGGGACCACTAAATCAGTTAACTATGCTGAGCCTTCCCAGTGATGCAGAAATGCCAATTAAATGTCATCTGGATTCCAGATCCAAGCTTTCAGGTTAAATCCTGATTCCTAGCTGTGTAACTGATATGACAAATGCAGATGTAACCTCTGTATCTGTTTCAGAGTTATGATGGCTGATGTTGACTTTGCACAGTCTTTCAGCATCTTTTTGTCTCCCATTTACAAATAAACAGCATCTGTTAAATAAGGCGATGTATGCTTAAAATATTTGAAGGCACAAAAAAGCCTGGGGTACTTGTTTCTTATATCCTTTGTGTAAGCATTGGGTTGGATGTTCGTAGATATCACAGGCACAGGATCTTAGAATGCCTTTACCATATTTTGTACAAATAGGCAGAACAGTGCTGGGTTGACAAGAGACAATACCGGAGCCCTCCCTCTGTTCAAAGTAGAAAAATTCATCAGGGGGATGCTATTATAAGGAGATAAACACTTCACATTCCCTCTTTCTGACTACCTGCTCATTTAATAAAATCAAATGAATGGGTTTGGTCATCTGCATTCAAGAAATTAGGAAATAAAAATCAAGACGTCGAAGTCAGTTTTAAACAAGGCGTCAGGCTGCCTTCTCTCCTTTAATGAACCTATACACTAATTTGTGTTAATCCTGATTTCCAACACAGTAAAAGAAGGAAGATTCATCAAACCAAACCTTTAGCTAAACAAAATGACACATTTTGTTGGATCCATTATGAACTGATACAATCATGGCTCTTCCATTTCAGTCAAGCGAAAGACAAGTTCTCATTTGCCTTCTTTTTGCACTAATAAGAGTTTTCAAACTGTTAATTAGAACTCAAAGTAACAAACATATCCTATGTAAGGGGGGATAGCAGCAGAAACATATTTAAAATCCACAATATGTCTTGTGATTCTTCATCACAACATGAGAGTATTGAGACTAATTTACTGACACTTCATGTTCATGATCATGTTCATTTAAACTGGTTTTAGTGCTCACCACAAGGATAACTATACCCGTGGCTGTCGGGAAAGCCTCCTGTGAATGTCACCTACATGGATGTGATACTGTAACTACAGGGATTGTATCACTTCTATGAGGAGTCCAAATAGGTGGTTGGACTGGGTCACTCACTAAAATCTGCATCATGTCAGCTTTATCTTATCACACCTTGCCTTGAAATACAAACCTTTGCATCTTCTGTTTTCAGGTCTTTTTGCTCCACTGTAGCTTCCAGTAATCTCATTAAAGATGTCCAAGAATCTAGAATTACTGCCATGTAACTACCACTCAGCCAGTGGTCTGACAGCCACTTCAAAACAGGCAGGCATCTATCCACTCCTGGGGTTGGAAAGAAACTGTCCAGGAACTTTTGTGATGGGCAGGATTCATTATGAAAAGTTGGCAATAATGCTAATCAAAAATCTGAGAGCTTTCCTACCAAATACTGAAATGATGGAAAATAATATATTTGCAATATTTATAATTAATTTTTTTGCACTAGAAATAATCCCCCAAGCTTTGTAAAATCTGGGGTTTTTTTTCTCAATCTTTGACTGTGTCAGTGATCTTTCCCAAATTATCCTTTGAGTGTGCCAGCTGAGAATCAGTTATCTAAAGCTCTCAGATGCCATGTCTTACATCCCTGCAACTGCTCCAAAAGGCTTAAGTAGCTTAGCTGAAAAAGATAAGAGACTGAAAGGAAAATATTTGTGGCAAGCCACACTTAGGAGCTGTCCCAGAAGCAGAAAGACATTGCTGCAGAGATACTCAACTGCCTTTTCAAGATCTAGTATTTTGCTCTGCTCTACCAGGTATATGTACAAGAAAGACTCTGTGGTTAACCACCCTTTAAAAGAACATGTTGGCAATCAGTCTCTACAGATACTGTTTGTAACAGATATTCTAGTATTTGGACTACTACAGACTTAATTAAAATACAACATGGTACAGGAAAATAAGTCTGGAATGCTTCCCTGTTATGGTAATAAAGTTAACATAGATGCTTAGGACATTGCTTCACAAGTAGCGAATCAGCTCTGTCAGATTCAAAGATTATTTAAAGCCTGTACTTGACAGTTCAAACAAGACTGGCCAAAGGGAAACGAACCAGCCAAGAGGGCCATCCTGCAGAGAGTCTACAGAGCATCACTTGACAACCTTCCAGAAGAGCAGAAACAGATGACCTGGTTATTCCCAGGGCCCTCAGCAAGGTTTCACTACAATAAAAATGCCTTGTGAATTGTTAATTGGAGAGTGATCAGTTTTTAGATGCTGACATCAGTTTTCAGATGATCATCCAAAATACCATCCAGAGTCAATGAGAGCTATCAGCTTGAAACTTCTTGTGGAGGGAAGGAGGGTTAATGGTAACAAAAAAAGCGAATGCAACATCACTGAAAAAGCCATCTATTTCCAGGTTAAAAAAACAAAACCTGCAGAGCTGGCAGAGATCAAGCCTGCACTCAAACCTTGTAGCAATGGAAATGCAAAACCAAATGACTGTTCCTCCTATGCCCAGGGAGTTCCATTCAGGAAGCACAGCCAGCAGTTCCATCATCTTGGTGATATCCTAGGATCCTGAACAGACAAGCGGATTTCCTTGCAGTCATTTTACTGTTAGATATTTTAATTCTTCATGGAACTACTGCGGCATTTCTGCCAAATCACACTAGTAGGGCAGTGCTTTAAGGTCTACTCAGAAAATGAGAACACTGACTCACCCAGCACAGGCAAGTATACTAAAGGCAGATACTGCTAGAGAACTAAAATCTGAAACAAAAGTACTGTAGGGAGAGAGTGGCACAGAGAAGGAATAAAACAGTTTCTATAAATAGACAGTACATGTGTCTGTTTGCAATGGAGTTATGAATACTCAAGTAGCATAACATAAGAGAGTTCATATATTGGCTACACAGCAGAGTTGGAATTTTTAACTTTTATGAAATACATTCACCTAATTTGATCCTAGAAACAGAAGGGTAGTTAAATCTTTTATGTCCTCAATTAACTCCTAAATTACTGTATTCCTTATCATCTGAGAGGTTTGATCTTTAATGGATTTATTAATAATCTCACCTCCCCCATCACAGTTGGGAAAAAAATGTTTCTTCTGCCACTCTACTTAGGACCTTGGTTATTTATGAAGTTCCTCCACAGTAACTGTGAATAAATCACCTCTTTCTAACTCAGTATCCTAAGAAGAGGTATTTTAAATTCCCTCCCTATTCTAATGCAAACTAACTCTCACAGTCAAACAAGCTTTAAGCAAAGGCAGCAGAAGCTCAGGTCGGCCTCCAGTTAGCCCTGTCACTGTCACCACCTCACTTTAGTCGTGCAAGATCCCACACAGCTTGAGAAGGCTCCCCTTTGTGCTACTACAGAAACATAGTAACGTAAAGCACGGGGTTTATTGTGATGAGCGCTTTGTCAAGAGCCATAATTGTCACTGGTGTTTACATAAACAGGACCGGGCCTTTGATGTGCTAGAATAAGCTGCACATCACATTACACTGTGTGCCACTTATACATGGATGAAAAGAAGTGGGAGGTCTGTAACACACCAAATCCCCACCACGCAGTTGGAGGGTGTGCACGAACAAACACGGCTTAAAGCAGTCTGTCTGCTCAGCAGTAACTTCTGCCACCAAACTGGCAGAAGTTTAGTCTTCACCTGGAAAAGCCTCCGGTCACAGAGCAGAATTTCTGTGTGCCAATTTCTGTTGCCATCGTGCTGCTCAATGTTCGGTGACTCTTGGTGATGCCAATGGGCAGCTGAAGCATTTGCTGAGGAAGTTCCCCCCCCTGTTCAGTCCCCACTCTCACTATTCCTGCCAGGTACAATTCTCTCCGCAGAATACGGCCTTTATTCTTAGTTAAACAGTTTTAATGATAGTATTTAAAGAATTTGTTAGCTCAGCACTTTGCTGACCCCTTCACAGGGGTTGTTTGCTTAAAAATGCATCCAAGGCAACTGCTGACCCTCCTGCAAAATAGGATATAGATATCCTGTGAGTAGAGGTGACAAAAGTGAGCTTCAAGGTTAAAGCTTTGTAGCCTTCACCTGAACCTCCTCCACCAAACCAAATTGCACCTTATTTTAAGCAGCAACAGCCATATGTAAATCATGCAGAGCTGATGACATATTTCACCTATAGCTCCTGTGCATTTTATATGTATCTATAGGAATTACGTATAACCTGTAAATGACTACAGATAAAATCAAAGAATCATTACAGTTGGAAAAGACCTCTGAGATCATCAGGTGCACCCTTTTACTGAATACCATCACGCACCCTAAACCTAATAGCAAACAGCCATGTCTACTTATTTTTGAACACTTCCAGGCATGGTGATCCAACTTCTCTGAGGAGCCTGTTTCAATGCTTTAACCATCTTTGCTCAAGGATAAAAGCTTTGGGCAAAGTGCAAGTGCCTGTGTAGAGTTTTAACTGCTCTGTATGACACTTCCCAGCAGTTGTAATCATGGTAATTATATCACAGTACAAAAATAGCCCAAAGAAATTCTTGCATAAACATTTCTCTAAAAAATGGAAGAGACAGGTCCTTTACAAGGAAAGGAGTAAGACTCTAAGATCAAAAATACAGTGCAAACTATAAGCAAGTATTTAACAGGAAAAGTAGATGGAAAACTTATAAAAGGAGCATTGTTTCATACCATGAAATGATGTTTATATTTCCGCTCCTCATGTCCTCAAAGAAGATTCTGTTACTACCTTTACACTAAAAATACTTTTCTTGCCTATGTGTATCACTGAGCAGTTAAAAAAGATCACAGTAAATAATACCGAGATCAGTTGTACCTTTAATCCATTATAAAGCTGAAATTCGATTTTTTTTCCCTAAAAATAAAAACGCCATTGTATAATCATCCAATGTCTTATTGACAGTTTCTTATTTTTAGTGATTTTAAGGAGGCAGGAAGGAGAAGAACAAGTTAGTCTTTGATGTCTGTGGTTACAACAGTAAGGAGCTAGAGACTTTGAGAATTATTTAAATCTAATCAATTGAGCTCAGTTGGTACAACATTAGAGCAATAAAAAGGTTTACTTGTACAAGGAAAAAAATCAATTAATGAGTAAATGCATAAAAAAGAAGAGCAGTGATCATCTGAGCGGCAGAAAGTGGCTTCCCATCTCTAAATTCTCCTTTTCACATCATCTGCTTTTCTGGCAAGCACTTTATACTGGTGTTAAGCAGGTTTAAAACTCTATCAAATGTACCAGTTACACTTTACACGGTATTAGCACACGCGGAAGTCACACTACCAAGGGCAGGAGGGTAGAAAATCTGAGAAAAAAAGACACAGTTAGGCCATTGTTGCGGTGCGATAGGCCATCACAGAGGTAGTGCTCTTCTTGACTAAAGAGGAATGTCTGTAAGCTACTGAAATACTTTACACAGTATGAAAATGTGACCCAAACTAAAACCTAATACTTTAGATTACCAAAACTCCCTCAAAAGTAAACAAAATTAGGAAATAAACTAAAAGACTTTCAAGCAGGAAAGATCTTTTCTTCTAAAAAGGAAAGGAGATAGAACATTTCAATATATAGATGCCAAGAAAACTGCAATGGATAGAGACAATTTCCTGACCCTAACGAAGGATGACAAAAGGGTGACCGGTTCCCCCTCCACACCATTCAGCTCAGAAGAATCCTGAGATTTTGCAGTACCACCACACAACCACATCTGAACTGCTTGTCAGTGGACAGTGGCTCAGTCTCCAAATGTATGCTTTTGCAGTTGGGTTCACACAGCCCAGAGCCCCTTATGTGAACCTGTTTGGCCCCCTCACACAGCAGGTCTGCACACCAAGCCACAATGTGCTGTGAAAAGCAGAGCCGCTGCCTTTCTGTGTCTGGTCCCTGCCGGCATTCAGATCACCCAGGCTGGTAGTGAGCCACATCAGCACTGACCCAGGTGACCAGGTAACCATCTGATGGCTAATGCTAACACAAGCAAGGCGGTGGGAATGCACAGGAATGGGGAAGGCAGGACTTTCTGAGTGGCAGAGAGATTGGTTCTGGTTGTCCTAAGTCACCGGAGCTGGCTCTGGGGTACTAAACCAACTACAATCATACCCTTTAATAAGTCTGTGTAGCGAGTTACACAAACCTCTATTACGTAACTTTATAGGCATTATATATACAGCTATACCAGATATTCTTCTTGTTACCCTAGAAAATATTCTAGAGAGGAAATACATTGTTCAAGTGCTAGAAAGTGATCTTAATGCTAACCAGCAACCCCCATCTTTCTTCAAAGCATTGTCTAATTTGGATTCTCCTTATGTGAAATGCAGAGAACATGTAAAAGTCTGAGGCTGTGTATAGATAAATCCCAGCTAGAAGATCTGGGTGCTTCAGGCACCCAGAGGGTAAATTGAGGCACAATTTAACCACCTAGATCCAGAAGTATGATTGTGGATTGTGGATGACCAAGCACTGGAGATATTCAAGAACCATCTGTTCACAATCCTATGCAATGTCCTCTAGGATGACCCTGCTTGAGCAGGCAGGTTGGACCCTCTGTGGTCCCTTCCAACCCATCCTGTGTGATTCTGTGATTTACAAAAGCTGAAGCTTAAACTCCTTATGTATGCCACACTGAAGCCAAACATTCTCCAAGTACCAAGCATCCGGTATCTGAAGGGAGCCTAGGTTTGGATTCCAAATGTTAAGTCACAAAAAGATGTGCCAAACTGCAGCTCTGGGAAAGGAGCCTCCCTATCACAGGACAGGGTTTCAGATCGGGCTGCAGAAGTGGACAAAACCCCTAACACTGGAAAGTGGAATCTGCTTAACTGCAACTGTTTCATCTGAATGGCTTAGGCTGAAGATAAGTAAAGCTGGTAATATGCTAAATCCTGCCCTGAAACCTTACCATTTCCTCTGGGCAGGCATTACACACCTCTTTGCTCAGCATCCCACTTACTTCAGCAGCTATGCAGAAGTCCCTGAAGTTCTGTCCTTGCTACCAAGCAGCGAGACCAAACAGGGAAATGTTACTAGGGTGACCAGGCTGTGCAGAGGAGCCAAAGGGAAGGTGGCTTTCTCCTTTCAGCTCGCTCTAGCCTGGTTCCATCAGCTGAACAGCCATGAGTGGCTAAAGGACATCTTCAAATACAGCATCATCCAAAAGGAATCCAGCAAATGCTCTCCAAGGTGCTCTGAGATTTAACCCAAAGCAGAGCTGATCAGGAAACGTGCACACTTCTCATTGAAACAAAAAGTGCTGAAGCAGCATTATACTGCACTTTTACTCACCACAGAGACTGTACTGGGCACCTAAATATATTGCACAGGAACGAGTGTCTGTAAGTCACCAGCAATGTCACTGATGCTTCATCTATGCCCAAGCAGAACATAGCAGAGCTGAAATCTGAATGCATCTTGGTCCTATAGAAGTCAGTGTAAGTCCTTTGGGAGCAGAATTCTACCTTCAAAGTCTTACATTTCTGTCTTTTTATTTATTTTTTTTATTTTTTTTAATGAACTAGTTGGAGAACTGTTTCCTAAATGAACCTCTTAAGAAACCTTGTAATTTACCTCTCCGCAGGCTCACTGCAGTGCCTGATGCTCTTGCCCCTCCTGATCACGGGACAGAGGCCCCTGACCGGCCTGGCGGGGTGGGGGGCACCCCTGTCTCCCCTGCACCGGCGGTACTGCCCTCTGACCAGAAGAAATTTTCCTGTCAAAAACTATCAGCGGCAGGAGATCGAAGGGGGACGCCTTGCCCCTCGGTGCTGTTCCCGCCGGGGGTGAGGGTGCCGGGGAGCGCCGGGGTCGCGGCGCGATGGACGGGAGGTGCGGCAGCGCCGCTGGGGCGCGGGGAGCAGCGCCGGGCCGG
>VYXF01006306.1:739054-758914 GCA_013397295.1 Polioptila caerulea | reverse complement strand
GGGCCGTGAGGCAGGGCCTGGGTTTGGTGCGGGGTTTTGAGGTGTCTGTGTGGAACTAGTATTTGACTAGACGTTTGAGGCGCGTAGAGCATCCCAAGAAAGCCCCCGCTGGGATCAGGATCCCTAACCGGCCTCTTTGTTCCGGTTACAAGGGCATCTCTCATCGCTATGGGATGCTGCCAGCCTCATCACAAAAGAGATCGTTCCTTCTCAAAATGTCCGGTAAATCAAGGATAAAAAAAAGAAACAAAGAAAAGATTAATCAATGTAGCACGTACAGCACATCACCTTTCTGTGCAAAACATTTGCAGCCGTGAGAATTTACCTACTAAAAACAGGCAAAGAAGGAACGCAGTAGAAAATAAGAAAAAAAAAAAAAAACAGGTAAGACAGCACCTCTCAATCTTTACAGATCCTGGTCTTAACCAGGCACAGATAGCAGCAGTTGCCACATCCTAAGGGGTTGCTTTCTCTATCAGATGAGCTTCAAGGTGGAATAGTTTAAATGATGCAGAATCACAACAGGATGAGGGTGTATTGAGTTTAGGGAAGATCTACCACGTTAGAAATGGTCCTCCATGTCTTGAAGGTCTGTGACAAACGGCCCTAAGTGTGTATCTAAACCAGTTGACCCTACAGAGTTGCCTGCCACACATGAAGGGTAACTTGGGTGTTATTTCAAAGATCATAAATAATGCTAAACCTCTGAATCTTGCTTTACTTCGGTGTCCTCACATATAGTATGGAAAGTGATACTTTCTAGCTACAACTTCACAAAATGTTAGAAATAGAAATATTGTTGACAAATCACTTTGCACTTCCTAAACTCAAAGTAATCCGGATCTGTGGCATTTTACACTGGCTGCACTGAATGCATCACATCCCACTGGAGATGTGGGCTTTGCACCAGGGCTGCTGCTGACAGATATTTCTTGCCTTTGAGAAGCTTTTACTCAAGGATTTGATCACTTTGGAAGAAGTGGCCCAAGAGCTTTTGTGAATGAAATCATCAGTAAGGACAATGCCCAGTGCTGGCATTCCTGCATGCCTTTCTCATTTTAAGACCACAACATGGAGCTGGTTATTTTCACTAACATAATTTTCTCCCTCAGCTTGCTCTTTCTCCTCTCCACAAATTATTTTCTGTTGTGGTTAGTATCTCTGTACCAGAACTAATTGCCTGGGGAACAGGGAATCACTTCATATATATTGTTAGCTAGTGGACAAATTGAAGTGAAGTTCAGTTTGGGTTCAAGCTGTCAGCTCAAAGTAAAAAAATTGCTCCCAAAAAACGACCAAAAAAATGAATGGCAACTCCTGGATTCATGTTCATTTTTCACCAGAAATGAGCCCTCAGTTGAACTGTGTTTACAGCACACTTAAAGTATTGTGGACTGTCAGGCTGCAAGCCCATGTAGCAGCTGAGTGCATTCGTTCTTTCACATGCACTGCACTTGCTTTCACCTCTGCACACTCAATGTTCTCGAAGAATGCTCCAGCTAGAACACCATCTGCCTTGCAGCTGCCAGGGCTACTCACTCACCTAAACTTGACTGCTGGAGTGCCTCAAGGAGATTTAATTACCCAGCCCACACTTACCTCGACAAGCCTGAGCTGTATCCCCATGGAAGGCACTCCCTGAGCGTTTAGTGACCAGGTATTTCAATAAAGCTTACTGGCATGGAAGGAACAGAACACATCTTTGCCTCTGCTCAGAATGAGGGCCTCAGAGGAGACCTACCTGCAAATCTGCCTCAAGTCACAAGTTGACATAATCATACACTGCAGTCTAGCAGGACACTGAGGGGAGATATTGTCCAAGGAAACCAAGAGTGCAGGAAAATCTCGATAACTGAGAAAGAACCTGAGTGCTGCTCAGCAGGCTTAAGAGTGGGGCCTGCAGGAAAGCTAAGTGTGTGTTCCAAAGCAGTTGGTTGTGTTTCTGAAAGCTCATGTTCATTAGTAACCAGCTGACAAACTGTGGGATAGCCCTGAGCTTTGAGGAAAGAAACAACTCATTCCACTGTGCAGGACTCACCTCTGTCATTTTGTTATGCAATGCCTGTCTTTGTCATCGTGCTGATGTGCACTAAATTGTGTATTATCGGACCATGAGTCACGGCAGTATTACTCCCTGGGGTCTGTCATAATGGCTCCATGGTTTGAATGATGTACTAAAAAAAAAGGAGTTGGTATTTTTCAAATTACAATGTGCTCACTTTTCTAGTATTTATAGCAATGTACTTTCAAAGAGCTCAGTATGCATAATAATTATTTCAATGTAATAAATAAGGCAAAGGCAGGAAGAATGGTCCTGTAGTTAATGTGCCAGACTGGGAGACAGGATATCTTTATTCTATTTTTGACTCTGCCAGATGCTGTCTGGGACCTTAGAGAGATTGTTAAACCCAAATTTCCAAAAAGATGCGTCCTCTGCTCCAATTACTAATGTTATACACAGAGACTGGTTCTGGGGAATAAAAGGAAAGAAACACGCATTACTCAGAATTTATTAATGTAGTGGAAAATGTAAAAGTCTAATCAAAGGTGAGAGCTAATTATTACCAAAAAAGGAAGAAAAAAAGAAATTAAAGAATGCTACTACTAGTTCTGAAAGAAAAAAAAACCAGAAACAATTAATCATTTCAATTTTTTGTAGTCACACTCTTCCTGTCTGCATTTGTGTGTGTGTGTGTGTGGTGCTTACCCTTCCACTGTCCCTCTGAAACAACATTGGACAGTTCTGGCCTCTGTAATGCAGTGGGTGTTGGGGCTGCAGCTGGTCATTGGTGTCTTCCCAACAAATTCTTTGCTGAGAAAGGTAAGGAACTTCTATGGGGACATTTTTGTGTGGTTTTTACAATGCCTTAACACCTTGCTGCTTTTCCATTTGTCTACTGCTCCACTTTACATCCAATTGTATTATATGAGATGCCATTTATGTATGGTATGTACTTGTTCTTTGTTAAATACCTCAACTACCTTTGTCCACATCCCAGGTCTGCAGTGCTTTAGCTGACTGCCTCTGAGCTCTTTGTAGCCTCAAGTTCTCCAGTGTCAAGGCTGTGCTCCTTTTTTCATCGTGCTATGCCTCTTCTACAGTGTCCTGTGAGTCCACTCTCCGGGGACTCTGCTGTCATACCAGGCCTGTATTCCTCTACATATTATTATGTTATGCATCGTTATGTTAGTTATAAATGATGTTATACATCATTGTTAGGTATAAATATCTCATTCTCCACAGCAGAACTTCTTGTCACTCTCCATATAAAAGCCATAATGGCACCATACAAAGTTAAACAAAAATAAAACAATTAGACATAGTGATCTTCCCAGTAGAGATATTGCTGTTGCAACTAAGTATAAGAAAGCCACAGACAGGTCAATAAAAGTTCAGACAAAATGAGGCTCAGTCCTGAGGCCTTGCAAAGTCAGTACAAAGCCTGTGGCCTCCTGCCAGCAGTGGTGGTATTAGGCTACAGGATGAGAGTAATTGCATGCAAGTTCTGCTTGTCTAACTCTGCTTGTCTTAAAAAAACAAACAAAAACAAAAAACAAACAAAAAAAACCCCAACAAAAACAAAACAACATAATAGACTGTCTTGGTCTTAAACCAAATCTTTGTGCTGTGGTGCTTTGCCCTTGTTTACATGCATAGGATCAAAATGAGCATGATGTAGATAATATGCTGAGCTATAGGGGAGGTGTCTGTCACTCATCATGACATTTTTTAGAAGGTTAAAAACAAACAAAAAAAAAGTAAAATAGCCAGGGTTTGCTGTTTCTAGATTGATAGAGAAAGTGTGTTTGGCATCACTCAGATTAAGAAAATAAGAGAAATAACTTAAAGATCTTCTTTGCAGAGAAGATCTGGTATCTGATGTGGCCTTAAATATGTGAACATGTGTCAATGCATGCATGGCCCACCTGTAATCTCTTAAAGGAGCTGGAGTCTCCCATATTTTATAGAGCAGAAAGGACTCAACAATAATACTCCTCTTTACAGTTAACCATAATCCACAGATTTAACTTGAAGGTGGAAAAAATATATGATGAATTGCACTTTCAGTGGGAGCATGGGAAAGAGAGGGACGGGTAGAGAAAGGGTAAACCATTATCTGTAACTGAAATGGGGGAAAAAAAGCTAAAAAATTTGGAAATTTAGGCATGTCCATTGTTTACATGTCATTCAGGTTTTTCAGATTTTTGAATAATGACATATGTAAATAAAATTACAGTGAAGAGAATAATCATATTGATATGTTGGAAACTGAAATATATATTCATTTTATAGCAGGAGATGATCTGTGATTTGCCTGAAAATTACTGAAAAACTTAAAAATACTGAGCCCATTCTATTTTGGCACTAGTGAAACTAAATTTAAAGAATAGTGAAACTAAATAAAGAAAAATAATGAATTTTTTCTAGTATACTCAAGACTAAGAATTTATTCTAAGAAGGAATTCTTCATACCTACAAGTTAGTTCAGGAAACAAACTTCAGCATTATTACTTTTCCAGAATAACTCTAAGTTTGTATGGTTTTAAAGATACATTCAAAATACAATAAGCTAAATTGAAACAAGTAATTTTTATTCCACGATAATGGCAGCAGCAGAGAGAATTCATCAGGCTGGAAATTGATGGAAAGCTCTGTGTAGAACAACCCCCTACAAATGCTTTGCACAGGAAACATATGGTAGAGTAGACCATAGTGTTAATCTTAGCTTATATGGAGCCAAGTTAGCAATTAGTAATTACGAAAAAATGTATTCTTAAGCAAAGAAGAATAATACTGAAGATATTAGAAGTTTAATGAAACGATCATAGAATCTTAAAATGGCTTGGTTTGGAAGGGGCCTTACAGATCATCTCGTTCCAACCCTCTGCCATGGGCAGAGATGCCTTCCACTAGATCAGGTTGCTCAAACCCTGTCCAAACTGGCCTTTAACACTTCCAGGGATGGGGCATCCACAGCTTCTCTGGGCAACCCATTCCAGTGCCTCACCAGCATCACAGTGAAGAATTTCGTCCTTATATCTAATCTAAACCTGACCTCTGTCAGTTTAAAGTCATTCCCCCTTGACTCGCACTCCATGCCCTTGTAACAAGTCCCTCCCCAGCTCTCTGGTCAGCTCCCTTCAGGTACTGGAAGGTGCTTTAAGGTGTCCCTGGAGCCTTTTCTCCTCCAGGCTGAACAGCCCTCTCAGCCTATCTTCATAGGAAACGTTTAAGATGAGATTGATTTCCAGAATGTAAATAGTTCTCAAAATGCATGAGGTGCATTTTCATTATTTTGATTCACTTCCCGGTCCCACAGCTAGGTTGCTGGCTAATGTGAGTTCAGTATTCTCTGGCTTTGTAATCAATGAGACTGGTGCAAAGGGAACCCAAGGCACGCACAAAATACTGCCATACTGATTTGGTGGCACTCACTTTGTACAGTTGTAAACAAATTCAGAGAAGTAAAAGTTGGTCCCAAGGAGACGTTCTCAGAAAGACTGAAAAGAAGCTTGAGAGAATGGACACACTTGGTAAGGTAAAGCATATTCTGGAAGACGTGTGTAAATATTCTGAAATATATTTTGAACCAACTGCTATGGACAAGGCACCATATGATTGGAAATAACTGAGTACAGTACATAGTTTATCTGTTTAACTGTATACAGTTTATAGTTTATCTGACTTGGACTTTGCCTTAAATACTTTGATACCGGAAAAAAAGGTGTTGTGTACAACACATAGTAAGTAAAACAAAATGAAACCCACTGAAATGCCATTCAGTAAAAAAGAGATGGAGAGGGACTTCTTTACGAGAGCTTGCAGAGACAGGGGGAATGGCTTCAAACTATCAGAGAGTAGGTTTTGATTATGTGTTAGGAGGGAGTTCTTTGCTGTGAAGGTGGTGAGGCGCTGGAACTGGTTGCCCAGAGAAGTTGTGGATGCCCCATTCTTGGAGGTGTTCAGAACCGGGTTGGATGGGGCTCTAAACAACATAATCTAGTGGAAGGTGTCCCTGCCCATGGCAGGGGGTTTGGATTTAAGGCCCTTTCCAACCCAAAGCAATCTATGATGCTGTGATTCTATGATACTGCATACCCTGGAGACAAGCAGTCACAGCTCTGCTTGTTTGCAGTGTTTTAGCAGACTAGGTTAAAAGGGACGCTGGTCTCTGCCCTGCTGCTGTTCGGGAAACACGTCCAGCTCATGCCCTGCTAATTGTGGTTGCTTCCTTCGCTGGGAGCCGTTCCTGCAGGCTGGAAATCTGCTTCTTGGACACTCATCTCCAGGGAGCTGACCGAGAGGCAGTGTCACCATCCCCATTTCCGCAGGGCGGCGGAGGCAGAGGGAGGAGCAGTGCTCCGACGCTGGCGGTGTGTGTCTGCCCCTGGGAGACTGTCTCCCGCCGTGCTCCCCGGACAGGGCGGCGGGAGCCGCTCCAGCACCTGGGAGAGCTCCGGGGCCGGGCCGCGCCTGCGGGCGCCGCCCCGTCCGTGCCGCGCTGCTCCGGGCGGGCCGCGGCCGCTGCTCTCGGCAGCCGCCTGGCCTCGGCCTCACCTCAGACCGAGCTAATCCGGTTTGTTTCGGAACCAGCACGGGTTTAAGGCCGCGTTAGTATCTCCACAGCCGGAGAAACAATGACCACGGGTGCAATGTCCAAGGAGCTCCTGCCCTGCTCTCCCTCCCAGGGCAGCGCCGGCCCCGCGGAGTGCGAAGGGAAGAGTGCGGTTCTTCCCCAGTCCTGGTTTTTTCCTCCCTCTTGGGGGAAGCTGGGGCTCGGCAGCGTGTCTCCCCTCGCCTCCCGGGTTCACGGTGTGTAGAGTCCCAGAGAAGCTGACTTTAGTCCTGCCCCACTCCCTGCTCAGGCTGCTCTATCATAAGAGAAATGCTCATGAGGCCTCGGCCTTGACAAGCTGCACCTGGACTAAGCCCCTCCAGCTTATCAGAAACACTGTCTGTTCCCAGGAAATAGTGTGGTCTAATCAGCATTTGTTTTTTTAACAAGCAGCCTTGGAAACTTATTTTTCTTGCCTGAATAACAACCCAGGTGGAATAATATTTCTGTTGATGAACCTTGCAAGAAAGTTACCAACTTGGAACTGAGGCCAGTATGAAAAATAATTATGACTAAACCCCATTCTCTTACAGTGGACAGTGGTCCAAAGGGAGATCCTTCTGAGCTCTCAGTTCCCAAAAAGGAAGGGGCTGATGTGTATGCCTCAAACACCTGTGACCGGATGGCTGTGGAGCCCGCCAAGGACAGTTTGTAATAACAGATGAGAATTGCTGCTAATAACTGAGGACTATTGGTACTGGCACACTGGGAGAAAGAACAAGTTTTGGCTGAAGAAGGGGGGCCACGTGGAGACAGGGAAGCACTTTTCCATGAGAAAGAACCACAGTACAGCAGAGTGCAGGAATGATTGGCAGGAAGTAGACATGGTCTATAAGGTGGGATTGGCAGCTGTCTTTCCTCAGCATTATTTTAAATCAACCACCAAAGGCTCCTGAAGCCCTCTGACACATTTCCAGAGAGGCCTAAAAGAACACACTGCATGATAATTAATTAACATGGAAAATGAGAATCGTGTCTTTGGGGTGGAGAAACTCCTCAATAAAAAGGTACTCCCAAGCCCAGGTGGTGCCCCCAGAGCCTGGACATCTCATCAGCTGGACTGGCTCAGCTGGATCACCACTTATCAGCTGGATTGATGCTGAAACAAGGCATCTTATCAGCTGGATCAATGCTAGAACAAGGGCTAATGATACCTTTTCATCTCTGTTTTCCTCTTTCCCTCTCTTTTTCTCTTTTCCCTTTAAAAATTAATCTTTCCCTTTTTAATTAACTTTAATTTCTCTTTTCCCTCCTACCCTACCTCTTTATCCAAAGACCTTGTGCCCGTATAGCAGGTCTAGGACTAACATACCAATTTCCCCAAGTGTGTCATTTGCTAATGAAATTAGGTCCTGTGTGTGGACCCTCGGACTTTTGTCGCTCCTTTGGGCCAATGAGCAATTGCAAAGCTGAAGCGCGCCCTCCCCCTCCAAAGGAGGGCTGTCACCCGGTGCCCCATTGCCGGTCACCTCCCCCTTCAGAGGCAGGTCTGTGCTCCCGGACGCACTGCCAAGCCACCACTTGCTCCTTGTTGTCTGGCGCCCTCTCCTGCTGTGAGACTCTTCCTCTTGGAAGCTGAAGTTTCATCCAAATTCAGCTGGTCCAGGCAGCGCGTGGGGATGTGCCATGGGCTGCTGTGGGGCTCTCTGTACTGGGGCTCTGCACAGGCTCTTGCTCTCAGTGTGCTTATGACCAAAATGGTCCAGGTTGTTCTGCCTTCCCCAGTTCTACCACCATCATAGTGAGAAGCAATCTCATCAGGGTACTTCCTGGGGTTTTGGATGCTTCAAAATGCATTACTCACATCTCACAGCCTAGATCACAGAGAAAAGGAGCTATAACTTGATTCATGCCAGAGCACAATGGATGCTGAGGAACAATGAGTGTCTGAAATCAGCTGGGAGGACAGAATCATAGTTTGAGATTCTTGTAACAAGAAAAAGAAATTGGAGTCTGGACTTGGAGATACCTTAAAATGAAGGGGGGAGAGGGCTAAATTTGAGAGACCTCTTGCTGAAATAATATGTTTCTTTACTCTCACTGTGTATATTCAAATTAACTGCTACACATTATGCAGGTTAACTATAGTGTATGCTCATACACATATTAGCAATTCCTACTCTTTCAGTGCCTGTATGTATGCTGATAACATTGAAGAAATGGAATAAACTGTATGCAAAATGTGCTTAAGAACACAGTAAAAGAAACTGTACCAGCAGCCAAAGTGCTCTATTCATGCATTACTCACTCAGAAAAGGGCAAGACCTCTATATTAAAATAGTAACATGATATGCTTTCTTGGGCATGCATGCCTGAAGGTAAAGAGTGAGCCATTATTAATGTAGCCCAAATGTGTGTGAACTGCAAAAATAGCTCACAGGCTCTGTGAGGTATGTCAGATGCTCAGCACTGTAGAAACAGTGCTGTGCAAGAAAATGCACCACAATGGAACTGGCCAAGTTGAAGTCTTAATATTACTGATGAGATGGAAAAGTTCAACATTCAATTCAAGTGCTTTTCTTGGAAGTACAAGCAACATAATTTATCTGTCCCACTTTACTCAGGACAAGAACCCCAGTTGTGGGTTATAAATGGCCACAACCAGCCTTCAAAAGGACTGTTTAAAATAATGGGACAAAGTGATCCCACATTTCCCATTTTATCTGCTCAACCTGTAAAAGAAAATCAAAGCTATATTTGTTTTGTTTTAGTGTGTATATGTTTCATTTTTACACTTCAGGAAATTTACATTACACTAAAAATAAATTTAGTGCTGGGATAAACACCTTCTGGAATAAGTGTGAATGCCAAGGAGCCATGTGCACTGAGTATCTGGTGAACCTGCTCCAGGTCCCCTTCAGACTAGTCTGAGTCTAGTGTAGGCCCAGAGGGAAAAAAAGGGAATTAAAAAAATTTTGCTGTGAGGTACCTTGTGTGTCCAAAAGGTGGGCTAACCCCATTCCCACTGTAAACATGAGCAGGCTGGGGGAAGTCTGCAGTGTGCTGGGCAGTGCTCACCTGTTGTTGATGCTTTCTGTGTGCAGGCTGAAATCAGATTAGCTGCACAGGACCTCAGGAGAGCTAATTATATTTTTAATTTTAAAAACTCATCTCTGAGTGCTGCACTGGCAGTATGGCTGTGTCTTTTGTTCTGAATGCTGCTCTGACCACAGCTGGGTATGCACAGGTCCAGTTATAACCAGGGTATATGACTGGATAACAGTCATCCTGAGCTTTCTGACATTCACCCCTTCTCTCCCTTGAAATCCTGCAGACTGCACAGAAGTATGGTCAGTGCCTTCAGAAGGAGAGTCAGGTCTCAAAGCCTCTTCAGGAACTGGTAAAAACCTACAACCCACAATCAATCAAAGTAATGTCAGTGTCTCTCTTCAGGGGTGGCTATTGAAAGGAAGGAAACTGGCAAGAATATGTACTATTTTTTTTGTGAAATAACAATCTGCTGGACTGTTTGTCTGAAGAAGATCCCACCTGCCTCTTTTTCTGAACAGGTGGTCTGTAGCAGACAGCTACCACAACAGTGACCATGCTGCTCTGCCTGCTACTCGTGACCTGTCTCTCAGCTGGCTCCTCATCCATCCTGAGACAGAGCTCCTGCATTCCTGCTGCTCTCGCCTCAAAGCACAGCTCCTCCCCATCGTTGTCCTTCCTAGAGAGCCTGTTATCCATCCATTGCAGCTCTCCAGCTGTGTGAGCTATCCCACCAGGTCTCTGTGATCCTGATGAGCTCACAGCCTTTGAACTGCAAACAGACCTGATTCCTCCTGCTTCTTCCCCACGCTTTCTGCAGACTGGCACTTGAGACACTGATTTCTTAGAGAAAGAAAAGCATCTGCCCCACCATACAGTAGGGCCTGCTTTGTGTGAACAGACCTGGAGTGAGTCCACTGCAACTCTCTCCCATTAAGAGGTTTCTCCACCCACACCACCCTGCACACTCTGATTACCAACTTGGCCCACCATATCCTCACAGGGTTGCAGGATGTCCTGCCCCACCACACCTCATTCCTAGCTGCCGTGGTGGTCGGGTTGGTTGGGCTCTGATCAGTCACTTGGTAGTTACCAGGTAACTGCACGGGGTTACTTCAGCAGGAGTTTGGCCACGGGGAAGTAGCATGCTTTTAAAAGCAGAATAGTTATTGCCCATCAGGGCAAAAGCATGAAGTGGCAGGACATAACCTGCTATCATTTACTGTTTCCTGTTGCATTTCCAAATTTGCACATGCTGCTAATTGTTGTGTGTTACTTGGCAGTACAGGAATCCACTTCTATGTGATATATTATTGAAGAAGAGACTATTAGAGAGACACACAGAGTCCTAAGATCATTGAGAAAGTCACTGATAGCATCACACACAAAAAAAAATAGAAAAACCTATTAATTCAGCCTGGTACTTCCTTATATCTTTACAGGTGTTATATTTAAGGCAGCTCTCTAGGTAATTTTCCACACTACGGCTTTCTATAGGCTCTAGATAAGTGCTGCCAGTTTAACTCCTTCTAATATTTCATTTTAAATAAACTTACTTGTAAAAATTCTGCCCACATTTTTCTATTTATTTCCATATAGATAGATTACGTCTTAACATCACCAAAGGACAAGGTAAAAATAAGTGTTTGGAGGGTGGGGGTGGCAGAGAACTGAAGTTTTATCACAGAAATAGAGGTAACAGAAGCCAATGCCAAACTGAACTACTATGATTTTATTGGTCCTGTTGACACAGGATCTTGGGAATAACAAATTACATGCTTGTCCAATGGAAGGGAAATACTTGACAACTCTCATGTGACAGGGCAGGAATATAGTACTGGAGGCTTAATGTTGCTTTTCCCATAGCCTACAATTTCTATAGGAAGCTCTCATTGTACTTTGGGATATTCTTAGCAGCTCAGTTAAACATACTCTGTCACAGATGATCTCATCTTGAGCCATGTAACCAACTGTGCCCTAACACACAGCAAAATTCCTACTTGAATGGAAAAAGGCACGGGGAATCTCCCCTCATCTCCAGTGCATTAGCATAGCAGTTGTAAAGATTAGAGCTAAAATTGACCTTGAAGGACCTGACCAGCAAGGAAGTAGAAACCTGCCTTTGGCTCACTATGTATGTATCTTTTCAATCAGGCAGACTCCAAATATAAATGGAAGTCATAAAGCAACAAGGAAGCAGCAGAAGACATGTATATATTTATATACTGTCAGCCTCAGTAAAAGAAAAAAATGTCAAAAAATAAACTAGCTCTGATAATTATATTTCAATCTCCTCACTCTTTATTGCACCTAAGGAAGCACTAAAGGGAGGGGTTTTTTTTGCAGCAATTAACAGCACAGATTACATCAGAAGAGAACTTAATCATACCTTTAAATCATCTAAATCTCATAACGGAGTTTCTTAGAACTACTTTTAGGAATGAAAAGAAGCCCTTCTGTGGAATTTATGACACAAGTTTTCCACTTGCAGAACTGAAGTAGACATCCAACAGCTCACATGGGATTTTACAGCTACCCTTGAAGGATGTCACGAGCAGATGTTGTAAGTGGCACACCTGGCACAGAGGCACATTTATCAAGGCCACTATCTGCAGGCAAAGAAAGTCAATAGGACTTGTTCACTTCAAGTACTCTTTCTACTGCTCAGAATACACACACAGCAGATTACTGCACAATTCTGCATTTCTCTAGGGATTGAGATGCAGGGTGCTCTCAAAAGACAAGCTTTGTACCAACCAGCTTCTCCCAGAAACCCGCAGAGTGCTGTCTGCTGGGCTTTTATGTACCATAACAACTAACAGGCCAGGAACAGAGCTGGGGAAAAGTGGGGAAAATAAAGTGAAAACTGAGACTGAACATTAAGAACAGCAAGTTTTCTTATTAATCTACAGGATATGGCTCAACAGTAATTCACACAAAGCCTCAATTATTTAACTTGCAACTTTATTTCGGTGTAAGTCATTGGTATAAAGTTTAATATCTAATTATACAGATACTGGGGATTTTCAGAGACACTTATTTTGTCCTTTTTAGTGTCATTTGCCACTTGGTCCTCAGGCGTGTTTCAAGAGGACTAACACTACATGTGTACCTTAAAATTTCTGTATGAAAGCACTTCAAGTCTTTGTTTTGTTCTTCTGAGTAGGATGCCCAAAACATGCATATTACAGACAATATAATGGTCAAGGAAATATTTCCCCTCTTTAAACTAAGGCAGTTAAAACCCTGGGAATATTGATTGAGTAATTTGGAAGATTAAAAAGGCTTCCTTAGTGCTCATTTATTACTTGAGCAAGTAAATAATGCACCCTCTTGGAATTATCAGATTGCTGTCTGCACTGAAAAGACAAAGATTGTCAAAGACAGCATTTTATTATGTACATTTCATAATGCCACTAATTAATCCACTTCTGAATAAGAACTCGTCAACATTAAGAACTGTGTAACCCCACATGCAAAAATTGCCACTGAATTTTTAAAATAGAACCAAATTGGCAAGTTTTTGGAAAGGATATTTCAATGTTTTTTTAAAAAAAAAGTGTATTAAAATGAGCACTTCAAGTAACTTAAATATCTTTAGCAAACATGTCCAGCAAGAGACTGTAAAAGAAATTGTTCTTAGAACAAAAAGTTAACAAATGGCTATTTAGCCACTAAATTTTCAACACAGTGGTGGGTCTGTGTGAAACAATTTGTAATCTAAATAAAGCAAGTCCATTACAATGTTAAAAAACATACATTAAGCAGGACTGATTAACTATTGCATTTCTGTATTTACAAAAGTGCTTAGCATAACAAAATTACCTAAAAAAATATAAACTTTACCAATATCATTTGGTTCTATGTGTGCTCCTTGGACTGCACTTGGAAAAAATAGTATTTACATTGTTAGAATTTAGACAGGTTTCTATAATTTTAAAAGAAATTTAACAAAACTCCCCCCACAAATGGATCCGTATCTAAGTCATTGAATTTCATTGGGCTCATAACAGAGTAGGAGCAAATCCTTGAGCACTGAGCAGTACAAACAATTCTAGCCATTGTCTGTGGCATTAGACCCCAGAACCGGCTGCCGACAAATTGGGCAAGTGGAGTTTTCAGAAAGCCAGCGATCGATACAGTGAATATGAAACTCATGCGTACAAGGTAACTGCCTTAGTTTATTCCCTGTTGCATATTCATTAATGCAAACGCTGCACGTTCTGCTCCGTTCATTTTCAGTGTGAACATCCCCATAGTTCCGTGTAGAAAGATTGTCAATCTGCTCTTTGGTTAAACCCCTTAAACGATCATCATCATCATCTTCATTCAGCAGGAAGAAGTGGGCAAGTCGAAGGATGGGCAGCGTTCCGTTCTCCACTAGGTTGTTTGCATCCTGAGACTGCCTGCTATCTTGGCTCTCTCGATTGCGCCCAGAGCGCTGACTACCACCCCTCGGTCCATTCCTTTCCCTGCTGCCATCTACTGCATGTCCATTTCTAGACAAAACCCCGCTTGGATCACTGCTGTTTGCTGAACTCGAGTTATTCTGTGCATCTCCTACGTGATGACCACCTCTCTGCACTTCTGAATTAGACTCAGTTTCCATTAAAGAGCTCAGTTCTCCAAAGCCTGTCATTATCTGTCTAAGGATTGATCGAAGAGCCACTGATGAAGGTTCCCCAAGGCCAGTTTCTGAAATCCGACGAAGAGGTATCCGTATGGTGCTAATGTAGGTCCGAATGCCCGCGCGTTCTGATCGGGATATTGTGCGCCGAAATCCCCCACTGTCACTTTCAAAGGTAACGGTGTTTTCTGACATTCCTACTCTAGAACGAGTTCTACTGGCAATGCTGTCCCGGTCTCTGTTTTCTCCAGGACGAATTCTTCTCACCTGAAGATCTAGTGTAATTGTCGGGTGCCTTCTGACAGCAGCTACTGGCCTACTAGATTCTTCCTCTTCCAAAGTTATTCCTAAGGATGGGGCTACACTGGAAAGCTGGGGAGCCTGAGTGTTACCTGTTACTTGCTCTTCAGTAGGCTGTGGAGAAGCCTGAGCTGTTTGTCTCCTACTTCTGTTAACCTGCTGTGCATTTCTATCCTGCCTCTGACCACGTTCCTCAGAACGAGAAGCATCACCTTGCCTCTGCAGTGGGGAGCGGCTTCGACTACTTAAGGTAGACCTCAGCCGCAAGATTTCTAGTCTTTGGTTTGTATTCATCTGGACATTAGTTCTAGCTCTACCCCTTCTGACTCCTGCAGAAGTACCTCTTTCTGGCATTTCTCTTGGTTCACCAGCAGCCACAGAATTATTTCTTCTACTGTTATTTGTCTGGCCTGTCAGCTCCCTCGTTCTACTCCTGAGCCTCCCCGAGACTGCATGAGAAACTATTTCTGACCTTAATGCCATGGCTCGTCTTAAAAGCCTGGTCCTCGCAGCTTCGTTGCTTGCCTCTCTTGCAGCCATGCTCCTTGTCCGTGGGGCTGCTGAACTGGCAGCTAGCTGACGTCTCCTTTCTATGTACAGTCTGGCAGCATCTATATCAACATACTCCTCACCAGAAGCTTCCAAACTGTTATGATCGTGATTTATATTAATTTCAAGACTAAAGCGGAACTCCCCACTGTTTGGATTCATTCGGCTCACAGCTCTCCAGGTTTGGTTGCCGCTCTGTCCACTGCGAGTGGCATTTCCTGTGCGACGAAACGTGTTAAGCCATTCCAGCAAAGAGTCGCCATTGGAGTTTTCCCCGAGAACTTCAGAATCTGAGAGAAACAAAGAATTGCAAACATTCATATAACTGCATGCTCTGCGTACTACAATGCACTCCAAATCCTCTTTGCCGGCTAGGCTCTGACTTCAGACACAATACAGCAGCAGGGCACCTACTTTGCTATGCTAATGTTCAAAAATATGCTCCATGTAAAAATGTCAGCAAAACTTATCAGTATTGCTGGAATTTGCTAGAATTTTTGTCTCATCAGCAGACTCACAGAGAAATTAATATGCCCAGATGGTCTCTTCTGAGCCAGTGTTCAGATTCAGGTTGTATTTGTCCAATACCTGCCCCTGGCTGAAGTTGGGAATATTTTAACAACTCATTACAATACAGCAGGAAAAAGAATAACAAGTCTTGTCTTCTTTCAGAAAACATTTTTAAAAATTGTTTCCTATAAGCAGTAGAATAAATGATGGCAAAATCATTAAGGTTAGAAGGGACCTCTGGAGGTAATCTAGTTCAACTCCCCTGTCAAGGCTGGGCTTGCACAGCTGCAGCTTACACAGGAATGTGTCTGGGTGGGATGCATGGTTTGAACAGATTTTCTACTTTTGTACCAAAATACTGCTTTCCTATTACAATACCCACAGCTCCATTTTCAAACCTCCTCCAACGACATGCTCAGGAACAGATGCAGGTGTTGTGGTTAGGGCTAACTGTGTATAAAGCAGGCCAATTGTCATGATCACTGTGAACAATTTTCCCTGGAAGGGATCAGATTAAGTTCTCCCTCTTCCATCATCTCTCTATGCCCAGGAAATCCCCAAGAGTTCCAAGATCCCTTTGGTATCTTCATTTCTGAGCTGCTAAATCCCCTCCCAAACCTGACTAGAATTGGCCAAATGAGTAAGCCAATATTTCTGGGGAACTGAAGACAGACAGTACATAAAACACAAGCCTCACTTGACTAAAACAAATGGAAATGAAACAACAAAAGTGGCAAAACAGTAGAGAGAGTAACTGTTTTTGAATTAACTTCTTTTCCAACTGCTCTAATACATGATAAAAACCTTTAAGAACTGAAAAAAAAATTATTTTTTGTTATATTTACTAACAAAGGAAAACGAGGGAAAAAGGAGCAAGTAATTTGTGATTAATATGAATGAGTTTTCATCAAGTATTTCAAGTTTGGTTTTGTATCCCTAGGAAACCTCTCTTACTTTTAAACAACCCCCAAAGTCATATTGAAAAAAAAAAAAAAAAGCAAGAGAAATGAGTCTCTCTTAAATATCTTTACAGAACTGTAGTTATGCACCACATACTATGTGCCTACATATATGAATAAAGAATGTTTACCTCCAACAGTTCTACCTTCACCTTCTCTGTTATCCAGATCAGACTGTGATGTCAGACGCTCCTTAGCCCCCTCCAAACGTTGCTGCAACTCTTCTGCTGTTATTTCTCCTGAATTAATTTACATTTGGATAACAGTGTTAGATACGACATTTATACTGCCTCTACACAGCCATAGAGAAATAACATTTTCTATCTTGAATTAAAATCTTCAGAAGACATCATGAAACCAGAAAGAAAACAGCACTAATGTGAGATCATAATGCAGATATCAGAGGAAGTAGGTTAGGTAGTGGAGTGGAAGAAAAAGATGCTGAATGTGTCGAAGAGTATGCCAGCTTCCAGTAAAAATTCAGAGGCCTCCAAAACTGCCACATACCAACAGATATACCTGAATGTACCAAATGTTAATTATCTGGGTTTGGACATTCAAATGCAGCATCTTTCTAGAAGGTAAAGTGTTACACTTTTGTTCCATGTGGAGGCTTTTTTCCTTTCTACAAAGCCACAGAAGTCAGGCTGCTTGAGTCACAGCACCAGATGTGGTGCCTAACAGCACAGAGTGTCACTTGATTACACCTCCCCTCCTGAAGGTATGCACATCTTACCGGGAGTGCCAAGCAGGTTTCGGTCCCTCATTAACCTGTAGTCCTCCTCGTTGAGCTCGTTAATGAACTGGTAATAGGCCTCCTCCCTGCTGAGGCGCTCCAGCTGCCGCTGTCTCTCGCCTTGGCCGTGGCTGCGCTCTCCTGAAGGCGCCTGCTCATGGCCATTTCCTGCACGGTGTCGGGAGCGATCCATGATAATGCCAAGCTGTCCTGGACATAACCAGAAGATTAGACTGCTCAGGAATTACAGGAAGAATTTACCTAATTCGCAGTAAAACGTTCCCAGCACTTTCAAATAAATTAGTTTATTAATAGCTAAAGATGATTAAGGTGAACCAAGCTCCATGTTATTTGTCAAGACAACAGTTTATCATTCAAATATATAAATATATAAATATATAAATACTCCTAGCTTGCTGAAAAATAGTTGCAAGTCCCCTTCCCTGACTGAAAGGGCATATTGGTTGGTATGGCAACTTTAAAATAAAAATGCAATGACAGATTTTTTTTTTTTTATTGCTAAATAACGATATTCTAGAAAGTTAAAGGACTTAAATTGTATGTCCTTTCTCTCAAGTAAAATACAATAGCAGTGGGGTGTATTTTAAAAGCCGAAGTACAGTTAAAAACATGGTTTTCTTATTATTGGACTGCAATTACCCAGTGTAGACAAGTGACAACCCCAACAAAAGACTACATTAGTATTTTCATCGGTAATATCCCTCACATAGTATACAGCCTACAGATTTATTTTTGGTGGAATGACTCTTCTGACATTCTTATATTATTTGTATACTTTCCTTCCACTCTCTAATCCAAGGATTACCTAGCAAAGGGATATCCATCTCTAGAATACGGGTGTAAAAGGGATGGGCTGTACTTTTGCCAAAGTTCTTCTACCAAATACTGAACCAGTGGCAGCACACTGTTAGAAGGCAAGAAAACCTTCCAGTGTCAAAGAGGCATCATCTCCATTGCTTTCGGTGTCATTAACACCTCCCTCTGGTTAGGACTCAATTCAGGGCCAATCAGCCCTCAGACCACTCCTCAACTTTCCTATTTTCTAAAGGAAACCTGTTCTTCCAGTCTCTATTTGAAAGACAATAAAGTGTCCTTTCAATTGAGCTTCCCGTTTAACAAAGGCACCTGTAACACCTGCTGAGCTCACCTGACAAGAGATCACCAAAGAGATAATCAGGCTAAAAAGCCCCAACCCCACAGCACCATGCTGCTTTGCATCTGGGTAAATGCCTTTCTTTTTTGTTTGTTTGCTTCTTGTCAATTCACACACACATAAAAGCCACTTCGAGTTTAGACTGGGGGAGGGGGGGGAAACACAGAAAACAGCATTCTAAGCACAGTCCTGATCAATAATTAGTCTTCACAGGACAGGTGACAAGACAACAAACAGACCAAACCAACTAACTATTAGAAATACATTAATAAAAAAGGCAAGTCTTTATCAATACTGCAAACAGATACAAAAAATCAGAAAATGTATTTGTCAACAGCAGAAGCTGGCATACATTTAATATACCTTTCTTACGTTCTTTGTGGGATCCATTCTGATGTATCCTTGGTTTCATTATTTCCACACCTCATGTTACTTCCCCCCACCAGCCCCTGCCCCAGGTAACCACTTCTAAACACACTTCTTCCAAATCAACCATCTTCCTCCTGTGTCCAACACTACATTTGGATGCATTTAAGATCTTGTCTCCCAGCTCTAACTCATTCAACTTAAAAGAAATTAAATCTGAGTATCTTCCCTTCAAGACATTTTCCATTCCCATAATACTTTTTCTTTTTAATCAATGTTGCCCTGTTGGCTCAGTTTCACAAGCTGTAGATAGCTGCTGACTTCGATTTCGCACAAGGGCTATGTTCAAATCAGGTCACTTCTCGCATCACACTTCTAAACACAAACTTCTCATCCAGCTCTTCCCCTTACTACCCCCCGGTTTCCTCACAACAAAAGCAGTTCCCACCCAACCTCCCAGCCAGCACTATCATGACTATTACCACGAAAATCCCCAATCCAGGCTGCACTGAATACTGAAGTGTCTCTGTCCCAGGTGACTTAAAACTTGACACAGGTGCAGTGGGGAGAAGGAGGGGGGAAGAGGATTGATAAAATTCATTCAGTTTCATCAGGTTGTTATTTAGACGTGTTTTAAATGCCTTAAAACAACATGTGGCTGCTTGCCCGACAAGGAGCATTCTAAGTTCACCGACTCCCCAGGTACATCACTGTACTGCTGCACAGAAAAAAAATGCAACACATATTCTTGAGAAGTCCATCACATGTAGTCCCCCTCAATCTAAATTTAAAGTGTTGTTCAAAAGAGAGGTTCTTTAGTTTTGAGTTATCCACAGAAAATCTGGAAATCTCTTTGATTTTGTGGCTAGTTAAGGAAAAAATAAATACTCTTTTGTTGACAACTGTATGGTAGGATGATTAGTCACACTCCTTGAATGACTCACTTAGAAACAGTAAGAAGTGTGAAGTGTTTGGTTGTCCCATCTGTTTAACATAACTCCATGGATGACAGCTACTATCCCTATTTATCAAAC
>VYXF01006306.1:715178-730107 GCA_013397295.1 Polioptila caerulea | reverse complement strand
CCCCACGGGCTCGTGTGCCCCCACGGGCTCGTGTGCCCCCACGGGCTCGTGTGCCCCCCGCTCCCCGCGCTAGCGCCGTGCTTTCCCCGGCCCCCCGCACGGCCAGCCCCGCGCCGTGGCCAGCCCGGCCGGCCGGCGCCCGGTTCCCCCCGGGTCTCGGCGAGCGTCCCCAGCCCTCAGCTCTGTGCCGGAGTCGTGTTTCCGTACGGCTGCGCTCGGAGAAGCAAACCTTGTGCCCGAGGAAAACCGTTCCCTTAATGGATTCTCGTTGGGAGCAAATTCGTGGCCGCTTATACTGTTCAGCCTGACCATCGGCTTCATAGAACGGGGTTTTTTTTGTTGTTGTTTGGTGTGGTTTTTTTAACAATGCCTTTTTTTTATATGATTTATTACTTGTAGTCACCATTTTGGGTCGTCTTGCTGACTGCTTCGGAAGCCAAAGTCTGCTCGTGCTTTTGGGGCTTTAGAATGCTTTAAACCACCTTTTGTGTATGACCAGTGCTTGGTATAGACCTGGGTAAATGAATTTCTTGGCATCAACATTTTAAAGAGAGACCTAATGAAACTGTCATTTAGGTTTCCCTCGTCCGTGACATGGCATCACTTGCTGAACAGCGGAACAATAGGAAGTAGGGAGCAGGAGAAACGGGAGAGGCACGGGTTGTTCCTGTAGCAGGTCCTAAATTTTGAATTGCATCTAGGCTTTCTCTTAAAGTCTCACCGCAGTGGTGCTCTGTATGCTGTCATTCAAAGGTGCATTTTTAAAGTCTGTCTGTTATTTTTACGTTGAATAAATAAACTTTTAAAGCAGGCAGTGGTTGATCATGGCCAAAATAGGATCTGGTTATGTTTACATAAGCTTTTGATTCTAGAAGAAAATGCTCGGGCTATTACCTGGAGAACAGTTGCAATGAAAATGGTTGCACCTTGTCTTGTCTCTGTCTTAAACGTGCTGATATTAAATGCAGCACAGTTACTTCAGCCTGAATTTGGTTTGATCGTAGGAGTCAGATAACTACTTTTTTGCACAACTTTTATATTTGAACCCTTCCGACTGCTCATAGGAAAAATTCTTATCTTGCCCGAATTCTTTCTGTTCTGGGAGGGCAAGAGAGAAAAACAACAGTGATGAGCTGTTGCCTCGAGTCTCCTTATACGCAGGTACCGACGCCGCTGATATAGCCAGCCTCGGTTTCTGTGCCCAGTACAGAGATCTGTAATATGAAAAATAAGTCGAGGTACTGGAAGATATGGCTAACATTTCCAGTGTTTATGGCAGGCAGCTTTGCAGCTGTTCAGCGTGTTGGACTGCAGCAACGTGTAGGGAATTCAGCATGTTGTATTGCTGAAGCGTTTTTGGAGAAATTGTCCGTCTGCTTGATGTTTTTTGGGAGAGAGTGTTTAAAACTGCTGGTGGTAGTGCTGTTTTGAGAAATTTCAGGAAAAACATGGAATTGTTTGCTTTAAAAATGGATAGCTGCTCACCGTGGTTTTACAGTAGGGTGTACATGTTTTTAAATCTTCACTCTTGTTGCTGAGTGGGAAAATCAAGGTGTGGTATTTCTTTAAAGTTTGGAGGGGAAAAAAAAAAGATAAGCAATGTATATTGTCTCCTTTTTTCTTTGCTTTGTTGTTCATTTAGTGCCTTTTTTCCCATTCCTTTCTGTAATACTTCCCAGTTATGAAAACTTTTTCTTTTCAATATCCTGTGTAATTACCCTTGGACGGTTGCTAAAATATGTAAGATAGATGCATCCATAGATGCTTTTGTAGCTTGTAATATGTTTGTACATATGTGATCTTAAATTACAAGGGTGGAATGAGGATTGAAGGTTTCATTTGCATCCCTTTATCCAGAGGGAATCAGTTAAATCAAAGAGGCAAATAATAACATTTAGTAATAACATTTAGTGTTCCTGAAGCTGTGCTGATAGATGGATGGATGTTACGTCTTGTGGTGGGGAGTACCTGCAACAGAGTTTGATATTTGTATATTAGTACATGCATATATTCAAAAAATATTCTTGCATTGTGTTAGTATTCCCCAAATGGTAAGTAGTGATGGATCAATCTTTAGTTGTTTTTAGTACCTATGCAGCTCAAATCTTTTTTATATTTCCCTTGAGCTTATAAATGTTCTTCAGACTTTGTTACATGATTCTAATTCTTAATTTAAATAGCACAAATCTTCTAAGATATGCATGGTAATTTTTAGAGTACTTTGAAGAGTGGGCTGCAAGACTGCAAATATTTTGTTAACCATATTGGTTCAGCTTTTTCTTAAATGACATTTTCTACTATGAATGACTGAGATAAAACGATCACAGAAAAGAATTTATTTTAGTAATTTAGTTTGTGCAAATGTATCTTCTAAGGTCCTTGGTGATAAAACCCAGTTCAAGACTACTAGAATCAGTGTCTGTACTGCAGCTGCAGTCTTCACCTTTTTTTTTTTATTTGCGTTACAGATTTTATAGCTCCCTCTGAGGTGCAGTCAGGCAATTGAAAACTAGATAGCAACTGTGTATCCTAGTCCTAGGAAGTTAATGGCATCACTGGAACTACACAGGAGTGTTTTGGAGGTCAGTCTTTCAGGAATCTTGGAGTCCTGTAGTCTGTGTGCTGGTGACCAGATGGAGGTGTAACCAGGGCTTCTTTCATGCCTTGCTCCAAGAAAAAGGCCAGTCCAGCCCTGCAGTGCCCTTTGCCACAAGGTGAGGCTTGGGGTCTCTACTGGTTCATCTCAAAGGATCACCAGGTACAGCTCCATGGAGGTTTCTCATGTGTTATTGAGCCAGCTGAACACCATATCAGCTGAGTGGCAATGTCAGGCATCATAATTGATCTCTGTCTGGTGCACTGCCTGCAGCAAAATGGTGTTCTGAAGTTTTTATTTTAATCTTCTTTATTTTAAGTTTGTGGTCTGTCTATGTGGTTGAATCTTCCTGGCTTTTTATTGAATAGTAGTGTCTTTTTCATAAGTGCAGTACCTGCAGTGGGCTCTAAAACCTGCTTAGAACAAAGTCTGTGAATTGATGGGGTTTATTTTTAAAGCAGAAAGGTGTTCAAGAAGGCTTTTGGCTCTAATGGCATACACTGGGAAGGGGACACAGGCATGGCGTGTTGAGCATCAGTCTTCAGATGAAGGAGCTGTTGCTCATCTCTAGTGTTTGTAGGACAGTTTACCTTTTTTTTCCTTTGGTCCAGAAAATGTCAGTTATTTCCTGCATAAAAGTGCCTTATGTGCCATTGGGTGCTCCCTCAGGAACACTGCTCAACCCAGCTATTAAACCTACCTATTTGACTTATGCTGGGCTTGGAAAAGATGCCAGCAATTTTTGTTTGGTGAACTGTTGTGCAGATCTGTCATTTTTGACTTTTTTTTCCTCTGCTTTGCTCTCCTCTCCCTTTTTATGATACAGCTACAGTCAGAAATCTGAGAGAGAAGCCTATTCTGTGGAGCAAGGCTGACTATATCAGTGGCAATTTGGAGTGTTTCCAAATAATCATTTTTCCTGTTTATCAGATGTGGTTTGGATGAGAATAAGAAACTATTGAATGTCCCTGTTAGGCAGTATCTAACTTTTTAATTACAACAGCAAAAAAATTACATAATTGAGAGTCTTGAATTGTAGAAATGTCCCCTGGTGCTTTATCAAAAACTTTCCTAATCTCTTGGAAAGAGACTTGAGTGGTGAGACTCAAGGTGGGAAACCAGCACTAAACAGACTGGTGCTCTCCAAGTTGTTGTCAGGAACTGTGAGAAGTGAATTGGTACCAAACACAAGTGGAATTGGATTTTTTTTTGTTTTGTAATTTCAACTTTTACGGTTCTGTGTTGGAAGTATTGCCGTGGGTGAACAGATTGTTTAATTTGAACCTACTGACACGTTGTAATTGGCATTATGAAAATATATCTTTTGTGCTTNAATTTCAACTTTTACGGTTCTGTGTTGGAAGTATTGCTGTAGGTGGGGGAACAGATTGTTTAATTTGAACCTACTGACACGTTGTAATTGGCATTATGAAAATATATCTTTTGTGCTTCAAGCAGTCAAATCTAATCTACTCTTTTTTGTTTTCCCCCTTGAGGGTCTGTATAAGTTGTAAAAGAAGCACAATGGTGGAAATCTAGTAGATGTCCAGTAAGTTAGTGGATTGTGTAATCTCTAATATGACAAATCATAGTTTCTACCTACCAAATAAAAAGATATTATGAGAATTTTGATTCTCTCTCAGAAACTCTTGTATAAAAAGAAACGGAAGGGATGAGGAGTATTTATCTTGGAAAATACAGATAGAGAAAATAATGAATTGATCAGATATTGTGCAAGATTCTTGTGCTATTGTTTCACAGCATTTGAAGATGGATGACCTGGAATGTTTTTGGAAAACGTTAAGAAAATATTTTAATGCAGTGTAGATAAACTGCATAACCTATTGTCAAAGGGAAAATATGAGCAACATTTGATGTTGTCAAAACCAGTCATTTCTGACTGTTGTAACATGTTGTGAGTGTTGTAACTGTAGAAGATGCTCTCTTAGAGATCAGGCCAAGCTCTGTAATGCATACAAAAGAGCCTGATATTGTTCACTTCAGGAATTCTGAGTTTTGGTGGGGTTTTTTTTTCGTTTTGTTTTTAACACTAAACCACTTTCTGGCCCTTCATGAGGTGGTTAGCAGTTTAGTTCCAGTTTGTCTGTGTTTGTGGGTGTGTATTGATTGAGTTACATCAGATAAATAATCACTTACTTTGTCAATATCAAACTGATATTTAGTGAGAGGTACATAGTTTGAGAGTGACACAAGTAGAGGTAATGAGTCAAAATTTTATTTGGTGAGAAGTGAAACAGCAGGGCTGGACTTGGAGCTTCTTGATTGGTTCTGTATGGAGCCTTTACAGGAGTTATATCATGAATGTCATGTTATTAGTTTTCACTATAAGTTTCCAGACAACTCTTGTCTTCTCTCAGTGGGGATTTTGTTATTGCTGTTTTTGGCTGAATGTTTGTGTGTTGATTTTAACTGTTTTGACCCGAAGCAGTTGGTGGAGATTGCAGGCAGGTGGTGAGAGCTGCAGAGCTGGCACGCAAGCCTTTGGCTTCTGACTCCTGCCAACAATGGTGTGGAATTTCTAAATGCCACAAACTTTATTTATGTATGTAATATGTGGTATTATCTTCTCAAAATATATGCCCTGAGTCTCTTTTGGATCCCTCACTGTAGTAGTTAAAAAGTTCCTAATTAAACTGTATCTACATAATGAGGTAGGCATGCCGTATTGCATAAAGTCTTGTGCTCTTACATTTTTCTGGTCAACCATTCTTTTAACTGTCTTCTGCCTTCTTCCTTCCCTTCTCACCCAGTTACATGGCTCCAGGCGTTACAGGTTTTTAAGATCATGTGGTTTAGAGAGTCCTGCTGTGGCCTTTGGATCTTATTTGGTGTGATCTTTTGTTATCTTGTCACAGATGTGTTGATTTATTTTCATACCCTGCAGCAAAAGTGAGTTAATGTTTTGTTCCTACCTGAAGCCTATGACAAGTACAGAGAAGAGGCTCTGAAAGTAGTGTTACAAAACAACACAGAAAAACGCCAAAGGTCTCCACACAGTTTGGTTCTGGACTTACAAATTACAGTAATATATGTAAATAGTGGGGGCATGGGCTGCTGTATGCACTTTGCCATTAGAGAACAGGGGATAGTTTTTGGGGGTGCTGATTATAGAGGAGGTGTGTGTTGTCAGAGAGCACTGCATTTGACAAAATGACAGTGAAGTAGTATGTTCACTCTAGATCTTGGGTGTTCTTTGATTTTTCTGTTTTAAAAGTATTTTGAAAGGCTTTGTGTTTTTTGATTGTTGAAAATCACCAAGCACAAAACAACGCAATGTCATTTGTTACCACTGGAATTTGAAGGGCTGTAATTTGCAGACTGCTGTAGCAGAAACTGAAGAATTACTTGATTCTTAAAAGCAGATACCCTTAGTCTGGCTGAAATTTGAAAACTACAGACAAAAACCAATGAAGGTAGAGCGACTTGGATTTGTGTATGGCAAGGTTGTACTCCAGCAGTGTGCAGCAACAACCAACATGCCAATATGCACTTCACAAGACCTTCAAATTACGGATGTGTCTATTTTGTCATTAAAAGGTGATTGTTGTGTCACTGTGTCAAGATGGTTGTAAAAATCTGGCTCTTTATTGGACTCTCTCGCTTATAAGCCATTCACTGGTGCACCTGAAATACTCCTGAAATAGAAGCAGATAATTCTGAATAGCCAGCTAATATGGAGGTGCTTCTGTCTTTCACCAGAATGGTATTCCATGGACAAGTAGCAGGACAGTGAAAAGCAGGACATGAATTGCAAAGGTCTGGGTAGCAGCACCTTCTAACAAAATAGTGATTTGTTTCAGTTACTTTTTCATTCCTCTATCAACTTTCTTTGGAACAGAATTCTTTCTACTATGATCCTTATCTGTTTGGGGTGGGCTGTGTTTCAATGAACTGAGGATGTGAGGCTGTGCACAGGCTGCTGGTGTGGACAGTGGCTTCTCACCTCTGCTGTGATGAATACTGTCAAGCTGAAGTGCAGCTTGGGTTCCAGAAGGCTGTAGTTGCCTTTCATTTTTGTTTATTTAGATTTAAACATAAAATTTGTTTAGTGAGAGTAGGAAAGTTGAGGTTGTGAATGTTGGTCCTAACAGCTGGCAATCAGTATTTTTTTTTTTTTAGCAGAAATCATGGGCTCCAGCCCCAAAAGGGGATACTTCATGCATCTCACAGAATCTCCTTTGTTTTGTGCAGACCAAAAGTGCTATCTTTGGTCTATGCTGTTTGCCTGGTGTGTTGTTTTTTTTTGTCTTATAATAAAACGTTTTCCATGTCTCTGTTTTTACCATACAGCTTGTTTTTGAAGGTTGCCTCTGGCTTTTAGTTCCAGAGAATAAGCCTTTCATTCTGAAGTGGGATATTAAATCTGAATTTTTCTACAAGAGTCTGTAATAGCAGTGGTAGGTAGACTTCTCTGGTTTCCTTTCAGGGCTGCCTTGGAAGCAGCAAAAATGTGAAAATTGTTACAGTGATGCTGTTACAGAGTACTGCTGATTAGGGGTGGGTGAAGTGAGGATCATAAATAATTGCATGGTCTGGCAGTGTCTTCTTGGGAAGTATAAAAAAGTCATTAAAATTTTAAATTTTTTTTAATGGCATTGGTTATACAGAGACAATTGAAGTTTCCCAAATAGTTCTTTTCCTTCTAGATTTCTACATACATAAGAAAAACTTCCTATTTATGATAGGCTCATTTAGGTTAATATGTGTGTTTGTTTGGTACACTGAAAAAATGCATTGTGATGGAAGAGGAGATGAACCTGGAGCTAAACTGCTCTTTGGGAGAAGGGGAAAGAAGAGGTGGAGGTGGTGGGGAGGCTCTGCAGGGTTCAGGAGCTCAGAGCTTGGGCATTGTATCTCTGCATGGGAGAGCATCTTCTTGTACAGCTAGTGGACTGTGACAGTGTTGTGTTAACAAATGGTCTGAACAGGAGGAAAAATGGAGTTGCAACTTTCCTGGGTCTGATCAGTGACCATTGTGGAGTAGGGTTGGGTTTCTGTCTCAGAGGATGAGTAGGATGGGAAAGGTGAGTCAGAGTCCTGGGGTCTCCTGGCCCAGGATGACAAATATTGCAGCTCTGATTTCCAGTACTGAGTTTTTAGAAACTGAATAGAAATTACAGGAAAACCCCTAGACAAGACCTAGAAGAGGCCCCTTACATTTGATGTCTGAAATCAGAAATAAAATGGTAGAATTAAGGAAGGATCTAATTTTGTAATTTTGTGCATTTGAAGAAAAGTACTTTGAAAACAGAAGTTCAGGTGGATAAGCAAGTGGTAAGTACTCAGTGGGCAGGTAGTTGGCAGTGCAGTAGTTGTTCTTCAGTCAGCAGGTTGAAAGAAGATTTTGAGAAAGTGTTTCCTCCTGTGTGACATTTTTTTATTTTTCAGGATTTTTAACAAAACAACAAAAAAAAAGTAATGGCCTCTCCCTTGCATTGAGGGATGAGCGTGGTGAGGTTTTAACACCTTTCATGCTTCTGCAGGATGTTGACTGGCCTTTGCAGATTCTAAAAGGATAACCTGTTGCAGATGACTATCCAGATGGTTTTCCTAACATTTTTGCTGGTTTTAAGCAAAGCTGTTTGTAGTCTCTGCATATGATAATGGTTCTGTGGAAAATACAACTTTCAGGTACTTCTCCAAAACCATCAGGACATCTCTTAACCATAAGAAAAAAATAATAATGTTATAGCTATACATAATTATAACCTCTGTATTTCTAAAACCCCAAAGAATTCTGTGTCTGTACAGGGTCTCTCCATTAAGATAGGTGAGGTTATAGCTGCTCTTGAAATACTGGAAAATTGATGACAACCTTGCTGTCCTAAATTCACACTTGCTCTGCTAGTTCTGGTTGTAGCTTTTGTGTTGCACAGTAGAAATGTGGTGGCATTTATGAAACCTGATTTGTTTGTTCTCCTCTCCAAGGGTGTTTGCTTTATTGTGGAATTACCACTGTCTAAATGCAAGTTCTGATTGGAAGTATACTTGCAGCTAGGGTTGCTTCCTAGGGTGAGGTAAGTAATCTATTGTACAGAGGTGATAATCTGCATTTCTTCTGCCAGTCTGCTGCCATGAAGAATCTTAGATTTGTTCAGCTCAAATTATTTGAGGTTAGAATATTTTGTTTTCTGGACTTTTGTTGGGGGAAGAGGAACTGCTAGATCTTAAACATTTGAAATACATCAAGAGGGCCTGTGCAGAAGAGAAGCATTCAGAATTCTCATTTTGAGTGTCAGTAAGAATATTATGTTTAATCACTATGTAAGTGGCTCTCTTTCTTTTATGCTTGTTTAAAATACTAGCAAAGCCAGCAGTTTTGTAATACTATAAAATATTCAGTTCTGAATTGTGACTTTATGTAGATGATGATAATCAGTTCATCCTCCGCTCTTAATTTAAGTCTTGGAATTGTTCTTTAAGGTTCAAAACAGCTAAAATATATCCAGGCTTGTTCAAGTGAAGTAGTGAAGCTGAGGCAGAAGCATCAAGATACTTTGCTGCTAATAAAAGGCTTGCTTTTCTTTCTGGTAGCCTTCTACTGTAAAGCAGTCTTGACTTCAGAGTAGAGAGGCCTGTGTTGTGTGAGTGGATGGGAGTAAAATTTCAGTTTCAGGCTGCATCCCACCAGTGCTGTACCTCTCATGCTCCTCTCCCCCCACAGTCCCCCACCTTTCTTTGTGAGCTTGGTAAGTAATGCTGTGTGTTACTGCTACGTGTGGGCTGATAACCATTCAGGAGGGTTTTGTGTTCTGGCTGGCTAGCCTGCTGTTCTCTCTTGTCTCCTCCAAGGCTCAACAAATGGTTTCTGAGACCTTGTCAAGCACCATAATAGCACATTTGGGATTACAGCCCTAGCTTTATTCATAGTTACAATTTTTTGTTAGGCTACTTGTGAATGAATTGCTATTCTGTGTATTGAGGCTTCCTATTTGAGAGATAGCTGCTTGAATTTGGAAATCGCTAGATGATCTTTTAAGATCCCTTCCAACCCAAACTGTTTTATGATTTTATGAATAAATATATTGAATCTTGTACAGAAGAATATGAAGTTCTTAGTAGTTTATATAGGGAAGGTGTTGGATAGACCATTTAATATTTGGCTTTTTTTTTTTTTTAATGGAGAATTCTACTGATGTTGCCCCACTGGGTGGTTTTTTTTTTGCATATCCTAGTGAAAGACTGACGTAACCATAGGAATATTTGGATGCCAAAGAGTGCTTGTAAAATTGTATTTGATACTCAAGCAAAAAGATACTGCTGTTCAGAAAACAGTTTCTATTCAACAGCATCTTAACAACCTTGAGTGTTAAGTGGTAGTATGGCAAAGCATATTGTGCAGTCAGTTTAGAATTTGCTGGAAAAGAACTGTATAAGCCATGATTAAAGCTGCAGATACTTTTTAAAGGACAAAATGTTTGAGAGAACATAATGATTTTCTCAACTACAGATGCTAGCCTAAACATCAAAAATTAAAATTATCCTTGAAAAAAATGCACGTTTTGTGAACAGGCAAGAACACAACTAAAGGTCACTGAAACAATCTGCCTGTTTTTCTGGGAAAGCTCTGCTGTGTGCTTGTAACACCTTGCATACAAGATGTTGACATTTGAATAAAGCACACTTGAGAGTTGCTCTAAAAATGAAGACTCAATTTATTACTGTGTGTGTGAAAAATAAGTGCAGCTGAGAACTTGAAATACAAAAGGATCTGAATTGCAGAAAACTCTTGATTCCACTTTGTGTTTCTGGCCAAGATGTGTTTTCTGTGAGAGGCATAGCCTTACCCTGCGAGTGGGGAGCCCTAACTGCAGATGTACTTCCAATTACAGTTTTCATTCAGATAACTGGATAATCCCACAATGAAGCCTTGGAAAGTCAGGTTTCATCAACTGTGTTTTATCACAGAACTTCTGTGCAAGGTATGGAGCTTAATCAAAGCAGCTGGAGCAAGCTTAGCCTGGGCAGACTTGAAGACAGCAAGGCAGCAAACTTGTCCCAGACTGTAATTTGAATCTTATCTTTTTGTACTTGGCTTTCAAAATCTCTCATTTCTTTTTGGGTGAACATCAATCCTATTTAAGCAGGGTTGAACAAAACAACCCCTCACAAGTAAAGGTACTAACAGTGCCATTCACTGTTGCATTAGTTTCATTTTATGAAAGCCCAACTGGCAGCTTGTGTGACTCTGCCAGATACCAAAAGACTTTAAAAAAAGACCAGCTACTGCAACACGGGAAGCTCTGTGGGTAGAATGTAAGGGCGGGGGAACATTGTCATTAAGACTGCATTTACATCTGCCTGGCTTGTTTGCCTGTGCTGTGTGGGATCAGTGAGGCTACAAAGCAGAGAATACAGCCATGAGGCTTGTTAGCCTCCTTGAATTCAGGTGGGTGCTTTTGGTCAGGGAGGAGTGCCAAGACTGAACTTCATGGCAGTGAGTAGTTACTTAGTGAAACAGATAGTGGGGCATGCACAGAGGGGGAATCAACTTGGGACCTGGCCTACAGTACAGTGAAAGAGTAGAGTCAAACCAATAGTGCTGAGGGTTGTCTCTGACAAACAGGGTTTGTTCTTTGCTCCTGGCAGATGCCAAATCTATATAGGGTTAAAAAAAAACGTGCTTTGAAGTACCACTTCAGTTAAAAAAGAAAATATGAGGGGTGGTGATGAGAGGAGATGGCCTCTCAAAGCTAAAAGAGAGCCAAGAGGGTGAAATGTTGCAAGCTGCCTGAGAACAGTTTTTGAAGGTTTGCTGGACTCTCAGTTAGTGAGGATGAGTAGGTACTCTAAACCCATCAATTAAAAAAATGTGACATGCTGAAATAGTAGAATAAAGGAAGCCCTTGGGAGGAAGGATATGCTATTTGAAAAATTGAGTCTTCTTTGAAGGATGAATAAAGAAATAGGAGCTGAATGAATGTAGACGTTATGAAAGAACTTCAAGGATTGGCAGGGAAGACAGTGATTGAGAGATCTGTCTCAGGTGTTCATGAAGTGAAGAGCAGTCAGTTGTCAAAATGAGATATCTTTGCACATTGGAATGAGCAAATTTCTAACCAGAAATTTGTGCTTTAAATTGTCCCAGTTATGAAAGACTGAAAAGGGAGGGACAGTGGTGAGATCAGTTTTTAAAAGAACTTTCTGGAAAAGTGGAAACTACTAATGGGTAGGGTGAACCAAAAGCAGAGACAGTGGACCTATGCTAGGTGCTAAGATGAAGAGAAAACAGTCTTACACATTCAGCACTTCATAAGTCTATTAAAATCCATCAGTGGAGTTAATATACAGGCTCAAGACAATGCAGCTGATGTAATCTTAACTATATTTCCAAAAGGGATTCTGTTAAGTTTCCTGCCAGAAACTAAAGCTGAATTTAGAGATGGTCCTCCTCTGGATGGAGAAGTTAGACATGTAAAATAATGGTGAGAGGTCATTAGTGGTATCTCTGAGGAATCTGTGCTGCTCAGAGATTTTGTTTGGAAATCACTTGTTATAAATAATTGGAGAGAAGCTTTGCTGATGGGTGTTACTTGGGATAGTGAAGGCAAGGACTGATGCTGAGGGCTTCACCTTTATCACATCCTTCCAATAACACATTGTACTTGATGTGGAGTTATTTGTTTGGGAAAATGATCCTTTCTTGACACACACACAAGTTTATTATTGTTTAAGAAAACAGTTCTGGAGTTTATGAAGACACGTCTGTGAAAGTGCCAGTTCAGTGCAAGCAGTTGCTAAAAAGCAGAGAGAATCACAGAACTTACTGGCAATGGAGTGGAGAGCATAAAGTGCAGTGCCATTGTTACTGTAGGTCTGATTTTCACTACTGTGGGTGCTCCTGATTGCTTCGTTACAGAACCAACAACAAAACTCAGGAATGTGGAGCAGGATCTGTGTGAAAACTTCAGTCATTCCCATGGACAAGGACTCTTCTGTCTGTGAGAGCAAGGGACAGGCAAAGTCTAAAATCTTGAGTGTCCTTGAGAAGATAAAAAACAGTTGTTCAGTGACTGGATACATTTCTGAAAGAGAATGCCATTAAGGGCAAATAAATTAGCAAATGTAATCTGTGGACTTGTAGCACCTGCAGTATTAAGTTTGTGACTATTAGGCAAAGTTGTGTCTTTAAAGACTTTTGGAAGCTGTTTTTGAAGCAACAAATTCGTTGTTTCTTGCACATAAACCAAATAATGTCATAGCTTTGTCTACTGAAGAAAAATGGACCAAAAATAGAAGTTACCCAATAAAATTATGGTTTTCTGGAGCATAGATCTGTGCTTTACCCGAGTTTATTGTTGATACTTTGAATTTTTATTCAGCTTCTGGTTTCTGAAGTGGTACAAATACTGATGTGACTTAAGAGCAAGCTGAGAAGAGAAGGAAAGTGCAGATGAATTTCAGCAGTCTTTCCCTTTAGAGATAATTGGTGTAGGCCCTTGTTTCCTATGAAAGTACTGGTAAGACTGCCATGACCTTTAGTAAAGCACCACTGAGCTCTGAGTCTGGAGCAGGAGTCTGCTGCCCATCAGCTAATCTCATACAATGATCTTCATAATTGTGTGGGTTTAAAACCTAGGTTTTAGGCTGGCTGTCAAATTACAGTTTTGTGTATTAAGAGAGGAAGAGATAATCAAATCCCAGGGATTCTCTCCTCTGGAAATTGTGCTGGAGCTAATTGCAGGGCGAGGGGCAAGACTTGCTTTATTTGGGTGGTTCTTTTTTGCTTTTTTCTCTTTTTTTTTTTATTATGGACAGCCATACTTCCTGCGGTTTTACCACCACTGGAAAGCAGGGTGTGAAGTGAGTGGTATCTTGCTTTTTCCCCTCCATCTCCCATTTCTCTCCTCCACTCACTCCTTTGCTGTCTTCTGCTCTTACCACATACTTTNATTATGGACAGCCATACTTCCTGCTGTTTTACCACCACTAGAAAGCAGGGTGTGAAGTGAGTAGTATCTTGCTTTTTCTCCTCCATCTCCCATTTCTCTCCACTCACTCCTTTGCTGTCTTCTGCTCTTACCACATACTTTGTTAGTGCTGGTTTTGATACTCCTCGTGCCCTGCTGTAAACTGACAGAATTAGTTAGCTCATGTTGGTTAACTTACTTAACATTAGTTAACTTCTTTTCTAGAAGTAGATAACTCTTAGGAAAATGCAGGAGGTGAATCATGTCATGGAGTGTGGCACAGATCAGAGCTGGCATAAAGGAGGGTATTTTTTGGCTGGGAGCAGCAAGGCAGAGAGAGAGAAGACTTTCCTTTTGACAGCAGCAAATTCTTAGATCAGAAGAACCACATGTACAGTGCATCACTGAATTTACTTGGTTGCTTTGAACTTCCTGCCAAACTACATGTTGTGGCAAAAGTTGTTAATTAAAAAAAAAATTTTAAAAATCTAAGAACAAAAGAAAACAGTGTATCAGTAATTGCCATTCACCACAGCCGTCTCAGAATCCCTTGTGTTTGTTGGCTTGCTGTTGATGGTTTTTCCTCCTGCTTTGGAAATTACTTTTTCTTTACCTGCTAAAAGCTCTGATTATTGGAGGATTTATTTTGAAGTAGAAAGTATTCTCAGCATGAGCCTTGCTATCTGATAAAAATAATGATGCTGTTCTGGCTGAGCGATCTTGCCATGTCCTCCTAAGTATTTTGGAAATGGAAAAAATATTGATGCCTTAGCTAGACCTTTAATAAATTCAGTTCTGTTAATGCATTTTCCCCTGGACTAATTTCTTTGTGTTAGCATTGTGGTGAGTAATATGGGCTTTTATTTTCACGTGGCATCTTGTAAAATTAGATCTGAGCCCATAAAACCAGCTTCAGTGAAAAACTGTGCACCTTGTATGCTTCTATCCTTTCGTAAAGATTTTGCTTTTTGCTTTTATTTAAAGCACACCTGGTCTAGAAATTGCATATTGAAGTGTTAACGAGTCTCAGTCATTCTGAAGCATTATTTTTCTTTCAGGATAAACAGTGAGGGTGTGGTGGGGGGGACAGCAGGGGGCTAACAGCAACAGTGAAGAACACAAACTGTGTTCTTTTTTCCTTCCTTTTGCATATGTTGTCTTTTGCCTCTGCTTTTTCTGTACATCATGTACCTGTCTTCAGAAGGGGAAAACACCCAACCCTTACCATGCAAATTCATTGAAATATTGTCTTAGAGAGGTCCAATTTTTTTCTTCTGCTAGATTGTTTAATGTTTACATTTTTAATATGATCTTTTTGCTAGACCTTAAGTTAAATTTTTACTTCAGCTAGAACTTATTGACAAACTTGCGAGATATTCACTGCCTAGCATTAAGGCATATA
>VYXF01006306.1:629835-715116 GCA_013397295.1 Polioptila caerulea | reverse complement strand
AAAAAAAAAAAGAGAAAGGAGAGAACAGCAGAGTAATTAAAATGAAATATGAAGTTTCTGTCAATTTTCCTAAGTTTTGCAATGTGCAAGTTTTGCAGAGGTGCTGTATTGTTTGGAGGCTCCATTCAGCTCTAGCGAATTCTAGACAGCTGATCAACTTTTTTTTTTTAATTGGATTTTTTTGTTGTTGATTGGTTTTTATTTTGGTTTGGTTTTTTGGTTATTTGTTTTTAAAATGCTTCCATGCATTTTTATTCATATTTTTTTGTGTGTCTCACATTTGAAGTTGAAGAATTAAATGACATTTATTTCTATAGGGAAAGCAGTCTGAAATCTCCCCTTTGGGAGGGAGCACTCTTGAGAGTATGTGACACTGTAAAGAGGTCCTGATGCTGGCATCTGTGTTACAGTGGGTGGAATATTCTGCTTTTGGTGACAAGGACAAATATTTAAGAAGTCACAGTACTTTATGAACTGAATTTATTCTCATCTACAGATTAACTAGTACCAGCTGCACTTCTCTTCCTGGGAAGAGATGTTCCTTTATTCTCGTGTTCTCTTTGCAGGTAACTTTGTAGAGGAGAGAAGAGTTGTAAACTACTCTTTTTAGCTGAAATGCTTAATAAAAATAGTTCAGATTCACAGATTTTCTGACTGGGTTGTATTATTCATAATCCTTTCTCTTATATTAATACATAAGAGGCTTTCATGACAAAATCTGGGATTTTATCTCATTTTTGGCAGATTTCTTCCTTGAAAGGAACAAGCTACAATTTATGATGGGATAAACTTTAAGCTGGTTGTAAATACATTTAAGTACTCTGGGCTTGAATAAATCTGAACTTTTAAAAATAGTAATGCTTTGGTTGTGTAGCACACAGTTTATAATGGAGAAAATAATGTTAACCTATTTCCTATAAGTTTAATGCATGTTAATAGAACTACTGCATTTTTCAAAATGTTTTTAAGTTCAGTCAAATGAACTTAAGAAGAAGTAGTAATTTGAGTGAATGCTTATCCTCTGATTTGGTTTGGTCCAACTTATTTTAGCCAGTTTTACTGATATATGCTCACAAGACAAAACCCATATAAAAATTAGGTGTTTGTAGAATAATCAATTTTACAATAATAATTTTTGGAAATGTGTATTCATAACATACATAGAGCATTAGTAGAAGTAAAGTAACTTAGAAGTCTTTCTTCAACCTCTATAAAAGAAGAACATAATTTTAGTTTACCTGTTTCCATATTTTGAAAAATATGTGGCTTTTGCTATGGTGAATTTTTCCAGTGATAATAATTACTTCTGCAGGAGGTGCTGCTCTTAGCTGCAGCCTTCTGGCAAATGTGGATGTACTGCGTCCAGCTGATGTGGAAAAAAAAGTACTGGTTAGGAAATAATCTAACTTCATCCTGATTGTGCACAGGAACTGCTGTACTTCTGCTATATCTGCTTTTTGTTTTTAGATAACTCTGGTGTTCGTCTGAGCACTCAGCAGGCCACTTCAACATACTGATGGGGCAGAAAGTGTAGCAGACAAAAATCTGTAAATACCCTTCTGAATAAGCTCAGAACAAGCCCTGGACAACCTCGTCCCCATCCGAAAATGAGTGCCTGGGCTCTCGCACAAAGAATGGGAGTGTGTGTGGATAAAGATGGGGCTGTTTCAGCAATAACTGGTTGACTCAAAGCAAGCCATTGTGCAAAACATCTTGGTGTTTTTCGGTTCTTTTTGTTAACATAATTGGAAAACATTTTGATATATGAAAACCAGAAGGTTTTGTAAAAAGGAAATTACAAGAAGGTCAAGTGGTGATCATTGCATCATTGTTAGCTCAGATATTTTTGAGAGAATGATTTATAAGATTTTGTTCTTTATTTTAGGGTTACGTGAGGGTACAGGGTCAGTGATGAGACTTACTGTGTGTGCTAATTAGGTCAACAAAAGTTTTGACCTAAATGTGTTTCTGGGAAGTCAGATGCTTATAGTGTGACTTCTCAGCTGTTGTACCCAGTGGCTGGGTACATTTTTTCCTATATAATTTATTTTCTGCTGATGCACATAATTTTTGCTATTTGATTGTTACCCGCTATCCTCACAGAACTGTTCTATCTCATTCTGCAGAGTTACACGTGCTCAGCATTGTACATTGAAATGCATGCAGTGGGAACTGCTGGGTTCCATACTTTTAAATGTTTTTACAATTTGAAACTTTTCTCATTCTCAGCCGTTATGACAGTAATCCGTAGTGAATTTAAATTTTACTGCATTTTCAGTTATAAAGGCAGTTTGTGTGCTTGTTGAGGATTAACCCCAGCAGCTCAGCCCCATGCAGCTGCTTGCTGTCCAGGCTCTCTCATTTGGCTCTGCATGTGTGATGAGATCACGTCCCAAGCTTTGCTAAGATCAGGGTAACATCCCGTGCTTTTCCACTGTTGGTAGAGCTGTTGCTCTCATTGCATGGGGCACTCAGGTTGATGAGACACAACTTATCCTCGGAAAATCCTTGCTAGTTATTCCCAGTCATTCATTTTCCTTTATGGGCCTGAAAATAGCTTCCAAGGAAGGTTTGCTGCATAACCTTTTCATGGTCTGAGATTAGGCTGGTTGGCCTACAATATCACTGATCCTTTTCGCCCTTCTCAGGGGTGGTCCCAATATTTGCCCTTTTCCAATTATCAGGAATCTGCCAGTGTGCACCGTGACCTTTTGCAGATGACAGAGTGGCTTTGCAGTAACATTTGCCAGCACCATTAAGGGCCCTTGAATGCAGCCCACCTGGTCATGTGGACTTGAGTGTGTCAATTTGTTGACATCATCCCTAGTTTGGTTTTCCTCTACGTTCACCAGGACTGTGCCACTCGTGTTGGGAATGTGTGAGACCGTACTGTGATGTGAAAACAGATGCCAAGAAGGCACTGAGGACCTGAGCCTCTTGTGTCCTTTACCCCTTGGCTCTTCAACACACTATGTTGGTAGTTAATAGGTACAAAATGCAAAACAAGTAGAACTCCTGGTGTGAATAACTTATTCTGGCAAGGTTATTTGGTGCCACAAATGTGGTGTTGGAAGAGGAAGCAGGTAATTCTGTTCTCGCAAATCATCGTTTGGATGGGTACCAGGTCTGCCCTCATCTTGCTGCACTTTCTAGAAAATTATGTGTTCTTATGGTTTGTATTTAAATGTTTGCTGTGGTTATATCATGGGCATTTAGTATAAAAGTATTAAATGTTTCCATTTTAAAAACTGCATTTGTACATTTATACGCTTCCCAAAAACTGAATTACCACTTCCTGTAGACTTCATTGGATGTTTTGTACGACTAGGGTGATTTTAATTTATTTAGAAACAAAACCAAAAATTACCACTGCTGTGACTTGGGAGAAGAGGCAGAGAGAATGATGCCAGAAAATTAAAATGCCTAGTCTCCTAAATGTTAAACTTTGGTGTTGTGTTTGATTTTCATAATTTAACATGTAGAAATAAAAATAAACCAAAACAACCCTAACATGTGTTTTGTTAGTAGGTTTATCTTTCATTATGGGTTTTTTTACTTTTTAGGGAATAAGAGGTATAAACAGTTAAGAGATTCCTTGGCGTTTTCTGTAGAAGAGATACTGCCTTTACAGTTCCCTTTGGTAGCTGAAAACTTCAGTGCCTATTTCCCTCAGCTGTTTAACTGCAGTCAGATTTTACATCTCTTTCTTTAAAGACAAAACTAATCCTACATTATCACCAGTTAATTTTGAATTTGAGTTTTTAATTTGTAAACTGTAACTTAAATTTAGAATGATCATCACTGATTTAAAGACTTTGGTACTTTATTCTGCTATATTTATTACTCAGATGAATTTTGAACTGTTCCGATGATCCGAATAAAGGATATATTGTAGTGTTGTGTCAATACATTTCTACAAAATTTTTGATATATGAGATGAAGTGACCATTTTTTTTAATCTGCCTTTTATGTAATAGGCCTCCTTTTGTTTACTTATGTACAGATTTTTTTGGATTTTTTTTTTCTCCCCAGAGGCCAAGTATTACTTATGATGCTATTGAACTTCCAAAATCAGTAGAACATAAAAAACTTAAGTTTAGAAGCAGCATTATAATAAAAACTTGAAACTCTTAAAGATGGCAATTTTTTGGTCTAGTTTATTCAAGCTGTAAGACCAACACCTTTTATACTTTTTTATGGTAAAGTAGTAGGTTTTGTTGTTGTTTTTGTCATTAAAATATGCTGGAAGTGGTGGTGTGGGTAACATTTTTTTCAAGTTTACGCCTCTGTACACTTGACAACAGCAGTATTTGCTGTAGTTGTGAGCAAACAACATAACCTTGTGGAAAATCCTCAGAGAGACAACACTAACATCCAAGTGAGTTTTTTATTCTTGCTGCTCTCATGCCACGTGTCACTACTTGGGAGCACCACAGAGTTGAAGATACTAGCCCACTTAGTTGCAGGAAAGTAAGAATAGATTGGTAGAAAGATAAGTTTGCAGATTGACCAGCTTTTCTAAGCCTACTGGTAGGTGGAAGAGCTGCTGAAATTACTTAATGTTTAATTCTAGGCAGCAGGGAAAGAGAACAGATTTTCCCAACATGAGCTCTCTGTTAGAAGGAAGAAATTTAGTTGAATTGAGTCTTACTATGCCCTTAAAATGCAGCCTGCTAAGTAGCCCATTTTGTTACTCACAGTTGGCTGTGGAAGATGCTTATAAATAGGACTTCTTTCCTTTTTTTTTTTCCCTTCTTTTTTATTTTTTTACTTACTGCTTTTTTTCCCTGTTTTGTCTTTGAATGTCTATTTATCTTCAAACACCTCTTTATCTTCAGAGAAGGAAATTGCCCATTTTTAAAGTCATGGAGAAGCCTTTAGAATCAGGCTGTGCTATGATTCTAAACAGAATATTGGCAAAATATTCTCCTAAGTTTTGTCAAATAAGCTTGGTCATTGTGTTTGGCACTCCTGCAAACTCTTAGTGCTCCCTTTAAAATGTATTCCCCCCAATTCCCATGACTCCCAAAGAATTACTTTAGGTCTTACAATGAAAATACCACTTGGCTTAAAGGTAAAAGTAGGATATTCCTGCTCCTGTAAATGGAAAAGCTGGTACTTGTAGTGGAGTGGGATAGCCATGGTGTTTTAGCAGCCTCAGCATGAAACATGTTAGGAGTGGGTTAGGAATTGGTTTATTACTTTGGATGTCAACTGTGCCAGCAGACACAGAGAATTCATTCAGATAATTAATCAGAGAATTTAAGTCTTAGGAGCCTTTAGTAATTTTTTTCCTCATTCTGGCGTAGAGTGTAGTGTGGTGCTAAAAAATGTTCTTTATCCTTAAGCTTAATTTATGTTCCTTCTTTTTGCCATACTTATATTTCTTCTAGGCTGCTTGGGTAGGCTGAGGACCTGGCAGAGACCACTTGGTCTGGGTTCTCACATGCAGCACCTGGGCAGAGCAAAGCAAGGGAACAGTTCATTCCCCACAGCCCTGGGTCATTGTAAGAGCAGAGCAAGGTTGGGCTTTGAAGCTCTCTGGATTTCAGCTCTTAAAATGGCCTTTAATGTAAGCTTAGTTTTCTGAGACTTCATGTATTGCTTTCAGGAGAACAAGTGCTGTGTTCTTTAAGCCACGCTGTTGAATTTCAGCATTAAAGCCCTGATTGTGAAAGAGTTAACATACATAGCTGAAAGAGTGTTGTTCCAGTTTTGTTCTAGGAAACAGCTGAGGGTTTTTTCCCCTAAAAATTTCTGTAGAAGGTCTACCATCTGGTATGTAAAATTTTAGTCCAGATTTAATTTGGCAAAAATTTGACCAATTAAAAATAGTTGTACTATCTTAAACGTATGGCAGTCCTCATTGTAGACAGTGGCACCAGAAGTGCTTGTAATATCACCAGATTTATGGTAGTACCTCATGTTAACACTGACTTGTCCTTCAAATACCTTGAAATCTAAACAGATAAGCAACAAGGCAGTGAGAAGAACCTTTAGCTTGACCCATGTTGCTCCTTGTTCTGTCTGTGGTAAGACATGCAACCATAGCAGCTGTGTGGTAGTGCTTCTCTTGAAACAGAGATCTCTCCAGACACCTCAGAACTAGATGAGCAGGTAGGGCAATGAGAACAGCCTACAGGCCAATTTGTTCTGCTTCATATTTCTATTGAGTAACAGCTGGATAGCCAGCCATTGCTAGCTAAGGCAGATAGAGGGTGAAACAGTTTTTAACTGAGAATGTTTCCCTCTTTTTGTCAGCAGCATTGGAAATCTCTGTGCTGTAAAGCAGCTTGGGGTTATGTTCTGAAGCTCATGGAGTGGTCCATAACTTCCTTATCTACCGTGGATTGGTGTTAATCTGATCTTAAAATCAAATTACAGAAGATCAAATTGTGTAATTTGGTCTTAAATCTGTTTATGCTTCAATATTGTAATATTCCTACATCATGAGTTGCACAGTTCAGTTATGTGCTTAGTATCATAATGGTTTCTTGGTTTGGGGCTTCATGCAACTTATTTTCATCTAAGTTGTTTAGAAGTGTGTACACTGAGGGATTGTGTAACACCTTGTTTTGGCTGCATAAGAGTTAATGCTCAGAATTATCTCTTTCTCTGCCAGGCTGGCAAGTTTTAGGGTTTTATTCTGTGGAAACTCCATAATGCCTTCTATCGTTGCTTTCCCTATTCTTTTTCTCCTTTTTTTGTGTCAAATGCTGTATATTTTCTTATGTTTTATCTTGCTGCATCCATGTAATTGGCCCCTTACTGAAGTCTTGTCCGCTTGCTGTTTGTTCTTTCTCTTCATTATCTGTGTTCAGAGTTTGTCCTTTAATTTCCCACTTTCTTCTCTCTTCCCTAGGTGATAATGAATAGGGAGGTGTATGTTTTGGGTAGGAATAGAACAATTCAAAGTTTTATAAACGGCGAGAGCTGGAAGAAACAAGTGCATTTGTTCCCAATCCTTAACTACAGCTTAGTTTTATTTGCCTTAAGGATGGTTGAATTTCATTTTTTTTTTGTTTGGCTCTTCACAGCTGTGAAAGCTGGATTCATTAAAAATGAATAAAGCTTCTTATGTAACCTAGAGGTTTGAGGCTATACAAGTGCTCCAGATATTGAAGGCAATACTCTTAAGTGTCATGCCCCCAGGAGTACTGTGGCTGTCTGCCCACAAGTGGGAAGGACAAGCACTCCATCTCTTAAAAGTTTTGAGTCTTTGAGCATGAGAATGAGCAAGAATTCAGTATTTTCTTTTGCTATAGTGTTTCTCTTCCTGATTTTGCTTTTGGTAGCTGGAGTTACTTATAGGCTTGCATTTTAAATAAGTGACTCTAAGGTACTTACTAGTTGAAGTACAGGGAGGTCACAGTATTGTTTTTAAGTGTTTTATGTATGTTTGAAGCTGAGCAAACTTTTCATAGACTCATAAAATGGTTTGGATTGGGAGGAGCCTTCGGGTTCATCCAGTTCTAGCTCCCCTGTAGAGACACCTTCTGCTGGAATCCACTTCTGCATTCTTCAGATTGCTGTAACATCTGGTGGAGGTTTTATTAATCTTGGCAGTTTCCTTACCTTGGTAGGAACAAAATTTTAAGGTGCAGTTTGGTACCTAGGGGAAAGACAAGATGTTTTAATGTGACATTAGTTCTGAGCTGCTCAAAAATTCATTAAAATATGGGTGAGACTGTATCCTAGAGTAATATGTTTATGTGAGATAAAGCCCTAGCTAGGCTTATTTCTATTATGTGCTAATTGTTTGCTTTGTTTTCTTTTTAAAAAGAGAAGGAAGAAATGGAAGAAGTGTTAATCGTTGCATTTAGAAAAGAAAGCTTTTAAATAATCTCAATCTAATGGGAGCAGACTTATATTTTAACTTTATCAAGGTGTTGTAATTAGCTTACAGTTTAGCTGGATATCCAGACATTTAACCAGTAAAAAATGAAAAAAAAATAAGATGCATAATTTGTATTAATTAGAAACTGATCTCTGAATGGTACTGAAGAGCTCACTTTGAATTAATGGTGCAATTAAAAAAAAAAATAACCAAACTTCTTCTTCTCTTCACAGGAAAGATGATAAAGATTACGCTTTAAAACAGATAGAAGGTACTGGCATTTCCATGTCTGCATGCAGAGAAATAGCAGTAAGTAACAGTTCTTTTTACTAGCAAACAAACTTACTAAAAGTATTAATTTGCATGCATGTTGGGTTTTGTCTGCTCCATCATGTTATTGTACTATGGATGCTGTATTTATATCATAGGGGTATAAAGCAAGTACAAATGTCATGGAAGATTTTATGTACCTGTTGTTTGCTGTCTAAAATTAACAGTGTTTTTAAGTTGCAGTTTACTGCCTGCCTCAGGGCAGATTATAGTTAAATGCAGCAGTTTAAAAACATGATTGGCATTAGTGACTTAAATTACCCATTTGGTCTGACTTTTAGTATTGTACTCTAGTTCTTTTCCTAAAGAAATTACTTCTTGTTGGCTGACAATGAGTAAAACATTTTAACTTCTATTTAAGTGAAGATTTCAAACTAAACTGAGACTGTTGTTGCCTTGGAGGCTGTAATACAGCCATGAATGCTATTCAAACATTTTATTTGGTTTTTTAGGTTTATATTTGTATATTTCATGTTGTTAGAAACTGGTGAATAACGTAGTCTGGTTATAGTTTGGGAGAAGCTTGCCAAGAAACAGGGTAAAAACGGGTATTATGAAGCTTACCTGTTGTATGTTCTTATGTTTCACTGCTGCTTGGGTTCATTGTTCTTCAAATGAAATTGCTTACTAAAAGGAAATGCACATAACTTAAGGGTGTGTGTGGGAAGGGAATAGTTTCTTTTCAGTCCGTATTCCTCAAGAGTGTAAAACTTCACCCTAAATTCCATTTTCATTGACTGAAGTGAGTACTAGGCTTTCCCACTTTGTCAAATTCTAGTTGGCTTAGTGATATCAAAAACATTAGTCCTTGAACTGAGCTGAAAAAGAAGCACAAATAATATTCTTTAGGAGGTGCTCTTTTTGTCCAATGGTGAAAGCTGAGCCCTCTGCTATTGTAGACATGCACTCTGAACTAAAGGAGCAGAAAACAGGGTCTTAAATTTTGTTACTTTCAACCACTTGGGCTCAAGTTTTCCAAATACTGTAACTCAGGCTGAATGCTTTTAGGGAATGTCAGCTACCATTTTAGAGATATTTGGGATAAGTTGTTGTCTTTCTGCAGTGGTTTACCTAAAAAGATTTAAAGACTTTGTTCTGCTTGAACTTGGCAGGAGAAGCCTGGCTGGTATTAGGGAGGTGTCTCTGCTCTGTGTATGACCCTAACTCAATTTCTCTGCATTATGAGAATCATGAACTGGGCTGACAGGCAGGAAGGATTTGTTCTCATTGCTCTTGGGCAGCAAGGTCCCCAGTATTGATGGAGAGGGAGCGAGCAGCAGGCGTGCTTTCTCCAGGCTCTGAGCTGCTGCTGCGTGTGCCTTTGGAAGAGAAGAGCAGTACAGCTCAGGGCCCACGTGGGACAGGGCTGGTGAGGGAAGGAGAGAACACAGTGCAAACACCAAAGATGCCAAGAAAGCAGGTATCAAGAGCAAAGGGGGTGTAGAGCCCCAAAGCAGGCGCAGGGATAGAAAGAGAAACATGAAGCAGTATTTTTTGGGCTATAGTTGACTTTGTTTCTGATTATGCTTTCAGGCTTGCAACTTCTAATACTGTGGTTGAGTTTTCCTGCAGTTGAATTAATAATTCACCATGGACTTCTGGGTTTGAATTTGTTTCTTGCCATTCTTTTGATGTTGCTGTTTGAAGTGAACAGGAGAGTTTTTTTTTCCCCAGAATGATGGTGTTTATTTTAATTCTGTTACATAGATTTTTTTCCACCCTTCCATCAATTAATATTGTAAAAGGAGAAAAATTAACCTCCTATGGAAATGAATCAAATTGATGCTAATAATCATACTGTTTATTTTGATGCTGTGAGTATATGTAACAGACATGAAAATGCTGCTCAGTTAACCAGCAGTGTCATCTGTACGTGTAACTAATAAAATTATTTGTTGTTGTACGTAAAAAGTCAAGGCTATGTGCCAGACTTTCTTACAGTGTGTTCTGGACTACCCAAATGAATGCATTTGAAGAGCGTGGTGGTGTTAGAGGAACCAGGATGATTTGGTTTGCTTATGAGCCAGAACTGTTTCAGTTTCTCTGGAGAGCTGGGGCTTGTATATTCTACTCTGTGACAATCTGGGAAGAACATAGTTTGATATAAATTCCAGTGAAACTCCTTGTTTTTACAACTCTGCCATGGGTTTTGTCTTATCATGACTAAATTCCGTTTTGGAGTATTGAGTAACTTCTGTATTTAAAAATGCTCATAACTTACTCTTTTAAGACATCTGTTTGATACAGGCACCTGAGTTGGAGAACAGTGTAATAAAAATGAAGTAACAATTGAAATTCATCAGTTACAGGGAAAGGTTTGAACTAGGTTAGAGGCCTGATTTCAGCCAGCTGGATCAGTTATGGCATGAGCTCAATCTATAACTCAGTTTAAATAAGTGATTTGTTTGGGGCTTTTTTCTTCAATCATTTGAACTTTGATTTTCTTCAACTCTTTGTTTGCTTGGTGGTGTTAACAGTTATTGTGCTAATTGAATCAATATGTTTGATATCAAGCTAGTTGAAGAGTTGTATTTTTCCTTATCTTTGCCCCATTCATCCACCATGGTAAGCATTTGTGAATCCTTCCTCTTTCAGAACCTTAACTGAATGCTTGGCTACTCATATCTTTTTCTCTGCAGATCTGTTCACTGCCTGCTGTGCTGGGTATCTGTTTTGTGATTTGCAATTTCAGGTCTGAGGGTTTAAGGAGGCGCTAAAAACTGCACATTCAGCATGCCAGGAGTTGAATTTGTTGAAGAGTTGAATTTGTGGTAGATGGGAGAGCAGAGAGAAAGAATCGTGAGAAGATTTGTATAAAAATATGCGGAATGTACAAGCCCAAATCATTGATTCCTTGCCTTCTGATTTAATCACGTGGAAGAAAGTCATTAAAGTTTATCCACCTGGAATAGTGCAGCAAATGCTATTTCACAGTTCGCAAAGCAGGAGAATTCTTCAAGGCTGTAGAAAGCTGAAGCAGCTAACCAGGCTTTAAATGGAGCTTCAGGATTTTGACTTTGACAGTTTCCTACACAGAAGTCCTAGGTTTTGAAGCAACCAAGTGACTTGCTAACATGTTTTGTGTTGATTAGCATTTTTCATTCAGTTTTATCAGATTTGCAAGTACTTTGCTTGGATATGCTTTCTTTGGCTAGTGAGGAGTTGCTTAGGTTGAGGTTTTGTTTGGGATTTTTGTTTTTTGTTTTGTTTAGTTGAGGGAACTGTGAGGATTTGGGGATTTTTGTTTTTTCCTTTTTACCAGTTTTCCTTGTAATTTGTTTATTGGTGCCTGATTAGGTCAACAGAAATATCCAGTAGCATTAATTTTGTCTTGGCTCTGAAGAGGAGGTGCTGGGTGTCATAGCAGATGCTTTCAGTGATGGAAATGGTGAATGTGACAATGCACATCTGGGGTGGACAGTGCTGTGCTCTGGCTGTATCTTGTTTGTGTTGTGTCCTTTAAATACCATATCTAGTTTGTGTGAGTTAAAACAGCCTTGGGCTGCCAGGGATGGAACAGCAGACTACAGAACAATAAGCAGCTGGCTTCTCTGGTTGTTTTTCACTCTTTTGGTCTGCCTTGGAGACATTCCTAGGATTTTATGTTTCCTGTTGTAACAAATGCAGGCTGTTGTCACAGAAGGTGATGTCCTCTGTGTTGGATCTAGTGATAGTGTGACTGTAGGACCTTCGTCTTCACCAAAGGGCAAAAGAGCAGTTTTGTTAGTTTGGTGGAGTGAGCAGGTGGAGTTGAACCATCCCTTGGATGTGCTGTTATTTAACATATCTCCTGTGAAAGGGAGAGCCTCTGCAGCAGGCCTGCTCATCTCTGTACCTGTGCTGTCCCTGTGGCTTTCACCTGGGCTGGAGGGGGGCAGAGGTAGAGACAGAGGTGCAGCAGCAGGCCTGGCCCCCTGGCAAGTAGGAAGGGAGCTGCTCTTGGTGAGTGGTCTTGCCTGACTTGACCTGGTGGAGAAGACTCCTTTTAGAGAGTGATTGGTCCTTCCCATATACTGGGCCTTCTGTGCCCTAAGTGGCAATAGTGTCTCCCCATGTGATTATCAGCTCTCTCTTCCCTCTGCCAGTGGAAGAGATGGAAGAAGTGTGTAAGGCTTCTTTCATAGCCAGTCTGACTGTGATCTCTGCAGCCTGCAGTAGCCAGAGGGACCCCATGAGGCAGAAGCCAAAACTGGGTGACACCAGGATTTACCATATTCAATGCCTTCCACTGGTAAGGAACAAATAACTCTCCCAAGTGAGCTTGCCTGAAGAGATCCTGAACCAGCTGTGTGGCAATGAGCAGTAGTTGGGTGTAGGTTCCTCAGGTTATGGGGGCTGTCGTGTCCCTTCCACACTAACAGTGAAAGCAATTTCCCACAAGAAAGACCAAACACAGAAATCACTTAGATGAGTACATGTCTTCCTCATGTCACAGGGCATGTTAGGGTTTCTTGGCAACCTTTCCATGTAGTGAAAGGTGACAAAGCACTGAGGAGGACAGATGTTTGATTTCACTCTTTTTGTTTAATGATCCTCAAATGCTTTAGTTTGATACTAACATGGTGTGTAAAATACCAGTCGTGACTGACTACTTTACCAAGCTATGTTACTGATCCAAAAACAGAATTCTTGAGAGATTTTGTGTGAAGGGAGTGTAGCGCTGTTTTTAAGTTCTGTGACAGTGGGATAAAGATGCTGACTAAATGTTTTGATTAGAATCCTTAGGAATCATACTGTTTTCCATGAACAGCAGAATTTGTTCAAGCTTGCCATCCACTATCTGTCTCATCTGGGTTCTTCATCTACTTCCTTACTTTGAGAGAACATTTAGTAACACCTCTTTTAATACTTGAAATGTGTTTGGAATTAGAAGGTGCTAATAAATATTGACTTGCATATGACATCACGTAAGACTCACTTATTTTAGAAACTGTGGAAGGTATAAAGAAATATGAGGGTTTTTTCCTCTTGACAGTTTGTGTTGTCAACCTTCTTTTTTGCACATTTAGGACTTTAAAAAAAAATCAAAAGAATAAAATATACAACTTTGTGAAATTGTTGCTTTGTCTGAAGAAGTGGAGCTTCAAAAATGTGTTGTCAGCTTCATAATAAATTCTTCGAGTGAGCAGTATTATAACTATTTGTTACAATGCCTTTGTAAGCTTTTATTTGAATGCTTCTGAAAGGAAAGGAGTGTGTACTTTCAGCAGGTATTCTCTTCTTTTTTAGTACTGTGGAATGTCTGACTCATGAGAATATAATACTAAAATTGTATTTACACTGAGGCAAACAGATCTTGAATCTGATGCATAGCAGCTAAGCCAACCTGGGATTTCAACAGTTGTATAATAAAATTTAGGAGTTAGTTTATACAACAAGTTTGAAGTACTTGAGTTGAGCTCCACTGTTTCATAGGAAACTAAGAATAGTGATTGGAAACTTTTTAACAAATGTTTGTGGCTTAGAATTGTGTGACATTTCTGGAGTCGTCATATTCTACTCCTGCTCTTGCAGACAAGCAAAGGGTACTTTAAAAAAATTTAGCAAGCTACAAGTTAAACTTGTAAGGAAAAGAGATCTCTGAAGGCAGTTTCTGAGTCTCATTCTAGTAATGAGTCTATGAACATTATTCAGCCTTTAAGCCAAAATTAATCATGACTAATTTGTACCCATTTGTACTTATCATAATATTGTCAGTTAGTTAAAATAGCTCTTCTCTTCTGCCCTCATTTTAAAGAGAGAGATAGAGACTGTTTCTTATCTGCTTTGTTTTGGCAGGCTATTAGCATTTTAGCTTGGCTTGCTGGTTTTCTTTGAGCAGTAGGCTCTCCCTTCCTCTAGCTGTAGGCTTGGGCTTTCTTTGCCCTCTTGCAGTTTAAATTCATCTTCCCTGAATGGGCCAGAATGATGCAAAGTGTTTCAGGTAATGTCTTATTGCTGCCTATATTCATCTGTTGTAGCAGTAATTCCACTGGCACCTTACTTGTTACAGGATGAGTAAAATTGTCATTCTTCTTCCAGTCTGACAGTTGCCTTTCTGCATTAACTGCAATCTGCTTTGTGTTCCAAGGCCCTGCTTGCTCATTCTTCCATGGCAAGGCCATGGCATGACTGTTAACATATGATGTTTGCTTTTGGATCCCTTGGTGAAATTTATGTGAGCCTTTTTGAAGCATGAGATGATGATTAGAGTTGGATTTTATGCCATCAAACTAACCATGTAATGCAATAGTGACTTTTGTTTAAATGAGTGTTTGGTTGATACTGCCTATGGCCTTGTGTGTAGCCAGTTTTGTGACTGTCCTAGGGCAGGGAAAAGTGCTGCATGGCACTCAAAGGAAGGCAGTCAGAGCAAGAAGCTGCTTTTTCTAAAATAGCTGATGTCCTGACATCAGGGAAACTTCTTCCGGGCCAGGTTATCTTACAAATTGCTCTAACAATGTGCTCTGTTAGAGGATTTTGGAGTCATTCAGGTTTGGCAAGACCTGGGTCAAGTCCAACCATTAACCCAGCACTGCCAAGTCCTGCACTAAACCATGTCTCTCAACATCACATCAGGATGTCTTTTAAATACCTCCAGGGGTGGCAACACAACCACTTTCCTGGGCACCCTGTTCTAGTCCTTGACAAGCATTTTGGTGAAATACTTTTTCCTCGTAACTGATCTTAACCTCGCCTGCACAACTTGAATTATAGAAGTAAGCATGGTAGTATTGCAAGGCTGTATTTTGCAGGTTAACATTCCCTGTGGACCACAAAGGTTAGTAAGCATCCAGAACAGTGGTGAAACTACATTTGCAGCAGAGCTAGAAGTCCTCACTGATACGGAGAGTAAAGTGTCTTGGCTCATGAGAAGTGCTGTGGTCGTGGAGAGCTTTACGGGAAATGTGGGAATATCACCAAAGGAAGCAGGTCATGTTCATAAAAAATTGTGCTGACTTCAGCCCATATTTTATGTGAAAGATAATTGTGGTTAGTGCAAGAAAAGATTGGCCTTAGTCATGCTGCAGTCTTCCTGGTTCCCTCACTGCTGCTGTTGATTCTTTAATAACATCCTGTTTTACTTCACTTTCTCCTTGTTCCTGAAGCAATTTAACAATTTTATGCATCATTGGGATACTTTGATTTACTGTCCCTCATCTGCCCCATGGCTGTGTGGAATGAGTATTTCTTCATTTCAAGAGGGAGATGGAGGGACCTTAGTGTGAGTCCAGGACCTGTACCCAGGGATGCTGATTCTCTTGCTGGATCTTGAACTATATGAAAACAAGAGCAAGACCAGCCATGGACAAACAGGGGCTTCTAAAACAGATGTAGTGGCATCTTTGTCATTTGCTGATTTCTTTTTCTTTGAAGGTCTCTTGGGTCTCCTGTGTTCATAAAGGGGTACCCAGACTAACTAATATAAGAGAAACTTTCCTTCAAATTTATTTTGAGGAAATAGAATTGAATCGTCATGTGATACGCAAATGAAAAGGAAGGCAATTTGCTGAGAGCCAAACCATTTTTGTTTGCTTTTTCTTTGTGTTCCACAGAACTGAGCTAGGATAGACAGAAGCAGTTAGATAACAAAGTCATTAGGCCAAAAAATAGCCTTTATCATTAGCAGGCATCACCTCATACTGATGCTCAGAGCATGTTTCTTGCAGTCTACTTTGTCTGAACTGTCTTTGTTTGAACTCTGTCAGCTGCTGGACACAAGTCAAGTCATCTGGTAGGAAAGGCATGTGGTTTATGGAATAGAGAGGCCTGGTTTGCAGAGACTGAGGTTGCTGAAAATGCTCTTTACAGCCCATGTGATGTGTTATCATCTGCATGAGCTCTTTCAGATACTTCAGACAGTGTTTGCGTTTGTCACTGTGAGCGTTTCATCCTTTCCAAGACAGTGATTCAGGAATCATCTGTCCCACTGCAGCAATCATTTCCTTATTCTGATGGTTTTGCTGATGAATGTTCGCCATTCTATTCACTGGGTTGCTTGTGGCTGGCTGGCTTTGACTGAACCCATCAGGTTTTTTAAGCAAACTGAAAGAATGTGGATTTAACAGCTATTCAACACAAAAGACAAAGGCAGAAACCAGCAAGAATGATAAACTGAGTACACAGGTGCACAAACAGGTGCTGTCAGTGACAGTAACAAAGGCCAGAACTCATAATGCAGTGGTGATGGGCTGCAAAAGGAGCTTCTTAGGTATGTTCCTGAAGAGTGTCAGCTGGGACTGATGAGAAGGAAAGCAGGTTGCCATGGAATTTTTAGGTGGATAGTGGGGGTTTTGGGTATTTGAGAGGATTGCTGGGATGTTTGGAGGAAAAATAAAAGCCAGGAAGGGGAATGATCAAGGTGGAGTGGGGAGGAAAAAAGCAAGGAATGCTGTCAATTTCAAAGTCTGCAAGGACTACGTTAGAACAAACAAGGGAGAATTCTATCTATATTGCCTCACTGCACAGACAAGGAATCCTTCTGCTGCATTACTTAAAAGTTTCTCATATTTGCGTCCAGCTTTGGTGATAGGTTTTCTTTGTGTTCTCCAAGCTGAATTATATTTCATGTGAAGAGGTTGGATTTTTTTAGGTAGGTGGTAGCTGCTGCCTCGGGAATAAGGAGTAGGAGAGACTTAAAATGGGATCAGAAAGGACAAAAGGGAAGATGACATTATCTTTTAGAACTCCGACCAGTATGTGCATCTTTCATCAAGGAGTAGTTTGTTGTATCTGGTACCAGTGTGTGCATTAGGTCACAGGAAATACAATATTTTGGTATGGACACATAGTTGCTGAACTGTCATGTAATCTTCTGGTACAGTTAATTAAAACTTTCAGTGTAAATGTAATATGTGAATTTATGCTGATTAAAGAAAAATTACTAGGAATGCTGTCTTGACACAGTGTATTCTTAAACCCTGCAACATCATTCACCATTGAGAGGCTGGTCTTTGGGGCTGTGCTGTGCTTGTCTGGCATGCAGTTAATCTCCACATTAGCCTGTATGGTGGAGTGTGTTGGGTTTGTGACTAAAGCAGTGTTGATAAGCCAGCAGTGCTCTGGCTGTTGCTTACAGTGTTCAGGCTTTGTTTCCCATTCCTGCCCCTCCTTCCTTTGGAGGGGTAGCCTCTGCTTGGAGACTGGCTGGGCACCAGTCTTCTTGTGGGAAGCTGTACATGATTGCTTTGCCTTGCTTCTGTTGTTTTTTTGTTGTGGGTGTGGTGTTTAATTCCTCTTTCTTTCACTTACTAAACTGTCTTCTCTCACTCAAAATTTTCTTGAATATTTGTTCTTCCATTCATGTCTGACCCAGAGAGGTGAGCAAGTGGCTCTGTGGGGTTTAGCTTCTGGCTGGGGTTAAATTACCACAGGCAGTCCCCACTTGTAACTGATAAAAAAGTGCAAATAAGCATTTCTTGGTTTTTCCCACACTGATGTTATTCTTTCTAGGAATTACAGGTATTTAAAGAATTCCTTACTTCTTGTGGATCCTGCCTTAAAGTGCCTCGATGTAGTGCTTTTACGAATCCTAGAGTTTTACCTTGCTGAAACTCTACAGCCCTCTCCTTTGATTTCTGCTTTGTCTCCTCTACACTAGCTCCCTGTTTGATCTTATACTAGAGGTAAAATCTCTGGGCTGTAGGTCCTTTTTTCCAAGAAATGCCACACTGAAGAGCGGTCAGTGAGTCATAATGCAAGTCTGTCTCAAATGAAATAGGAAAGAAGGAAACAAGCCCACATGTATATACTTCCATTTTCCTATCTCTTGCTTCTGTTGTATTTTAGTACTTATGACAAAAGTATAAATGGAAAGGAATTATTTTTTTGTTTCCTCTGTTATGTAGTGGAAAAATTATATCTTATTAAAAATAAATTGTCTCAGAAGTAATTCTGTGTTCAAAGAGTAGTTTAATTTTCTGTTGGCATTTTTTAAAAAAAGAAATGCCCTAACCATTTCTTTTAATAAAAATTGTCATCATTTTTGGCATACTGATATGGCAGGAATTTGACTAGTCTTGGGTCGTCACCCTTACCTACAGTTCGCTTAGATAAAGCTTTTGTTTTTTTCGTAGCAATTGAATGAGTACAGTATGATTGTAACATGACCAGTGGAGCTCAAATAGACTGTTGCTATCTGCATTCAGTTGTTGTGCTGTATCTCATCTATGCCTTCCTTTTGATGGGTTCAGACTATAGTTTCTGAAGCAGCTGAGCTGGTTTAATGGCTCACTGCTGCTGAAAGAAGTTCCCCCTTTGCTGGGGCTGTCTCTGCTGTTAGTAAGCTGATTCGTTTCAGCTCAAGAGCTCTGTACCAGGTTACCTTTCACCAGCCTCTCTGCATCCAGAATAGTTTTCTCTTGAACTGGGTGCTGTTTTAGGGGTGGCTTCTGTGAATGTACTAACTGGTGTAATCTGTGTCGTGGCAAGAAGCTGGACCCTCTTTCTGTGGAGAGTGGTGACCTTGAAGGTCAGCAGAGTCCACATTCCAAACCACATCTTGGTTTAGCTGGCTGCATTGACAGGCTCTACATCAGCCATCCTGTTCAGTGTCAGATAACTGCAACCACAATGCAGCATTTTCGGGTAGTTGGGAGTGAGGAGAAAACGAGGTACCCCACATGGGACTGTTGAAGATTACAGCATATGTGAAAGGGCAGCTGGCTGTTTGCAGAGTCATCTTGGTCCTGAAAAATAATGAGGTTTACACAGAGTTGAGCTTTTAAAAAATGAATAGGAAGTGGATGCCCTGAGGGGGTTATGACCTGCTTTCAGCTTTGGTTTGAAACTAATGACTGGTCCTTTCATTAAAAAAAAAGTGGTTTTCTATGACTTGCAGATTACAGCTTTTGTTGCCTATGTTCTAAGTATCCCAGCTCTGGATGTATGGATATAACTATTGTGGACTTTCTTTCTCTTTTGCAGTTGCTGCGGGAGCTCAAGCATCCAAATGTCATTTCTCTGCAAAAGGTGTTCCTTTCTCATGCTGACAGGAAAGTGTGGCTTCTCTTCGACTATGCTGAGCATGACCTCTGGGTAAGGTGAATTGTTTGTAGGTACCAGGCTGAGAGTTTTAGTTGCAGCAAAGGGACAGGGTCAGGGGAGACACATCATTTTTAAACACAGCGTAGCTGCTTACTCTGTGTTTGTTGGAAGCATTTTCAGTACTAAAGGAAAAGCAATGGAAAATGTTAAGTAAACGCACCACACAGTTAACCTGTGATCTCTTTAAGAAGATAAAAAACTGCATAAGATCTGCAGAAATCAGCTCTCAGTAGCTAGAAGTCTACTTATATAAATGTAGATATAAACCCCTGTTAGAGCTAAATTAGGATGCAGAAAAATGTGTTGATTATGCAGGTGAATTCCCTTTGAAAAACTTATTTTCTGAATAGGATGGTTCAGAGTTTTAGTTGCATTGATTGGCTTCTGTGAATATGTGAAATGAAAGCAGTGACACTGTATATTTAATTCATACATTTCAGTAGGAAAAATTTTTCTCAACTTGTCTGCAGAAATTCCATGTATTTGGGAGGAAGGCTGTTTATTCCCAATTGCAAGATACAGCTTTAAAATATAAACCTGTTGGAGGCAAAGTAAATTTGTTCTAAGATGAATACTGTATTCTTCTGTTAACTCAATATTTGTAAACTTAATATCCATTTGGAATACTTAAAAAAATAAAGTAGCATGGTAAAAAATGAAAAATACCATGCTGCCTTGACTTCCCTGAAAAAAGGTGTGTGTGTGTGCCTCCAATTGATGCTGACATACATTTGTAGCATTGTTCTCAATGCTACAAATGCTAACCTCAAAAGATGCTAAGATTTGTATAAAAGGGTGCGACAGAAAGCATTTGTAATGAGGTGGAAATTTTTATGAATGGGTACATGTGAGAATTGCACAGTATGAATCATGAGGGGTTTTTTGTCAGCATGTCACTTAGCACAAACCAAAGTAAAACTAATTTCTTTTGAAAATGGTGTTCCTTACAGTTTGGAATTATACTGTAGCATTGGCCTAAAAACTAGTGTGTTTTCTTTCTGCCAAGCTAAATGAAAGATATTTTCTTTTAGTTAAATGTCTTGGAAGTTCTGATACTTGGTATTGAGGTTTGGTGACCAAAACAAAATTAGAGACAAAAAAGATAGCAGTCAGCTGAAATATTGAGACATTCTTAAGGCTGATAAACAGAAACAACAACATCTTAAGGAAATGGAGTACCGTCTGTTTGTTTTTATTTTAATATGATGGAAAAATAAGAGCACTTTTTTTTCACTACTCCCCCATATTTATGATATACTAAGCTACAGAGATCTGGGAATATTTGAAGGGTTTTTTGTTTAAAAATGTGCTACAAGGCTTCATATTTGTTAGAGATGTTATTACTATGACCTGTCCTTGTTTGTATTTATAAATTTCTGCATTAACCTAAATCACCACCAGGAGTCTTTCTGTTAATGAAACACTGGTTTGTATGTAAGGAATGACCCTCAGTTTTGGCCTTCATGCTTACATGGATATACCTGTATGAACTCCAGAATTCCCAGCTGCCCCAGCTCCTGGCTGTTCACTGTATCTGGATGTGAGAGGCTTGGTTGCAGTGACTGGGCTGGCTCTGTGCCCCAGAGAGCCGGCTATGGATCAATTGCTCCAGCACTGCGTGTATTTAGCACAGCAGGTTTTAAATAAGACTGGGAAGGGGCTAGATAATACAGAGTGTATTAGAGCAAGAACAAAAGAAGTCTAGGACAACCATCTGTTTTTCTGCCTGACACTGAAGAGTCACTTCTCTCTGTCCACTGTATGAAAATAACATTTGTTTTGGTGGAAGTGAGAGGTGAGAGGAGGTGAAACCTGTGGCTCAGGTTGAGGGGTGCTTATGCATGTGGTGCTTGGCTGACAGTGCAGGGACTGTCACCTTTTTGTCAATGCTTCTTTGCTCTGTGCATCTCCATTTTTACCATTGTCAGGGCAGAAATGTGCCTGTTCCTCACAGGAAAGCCAAGCTTGCTGCCTGGAGCAAAGGAGAGCAGGCTGTATGGAGCTGGGCTGCAGCAGGAGAGGAAAGGTAGCTTCCCACAGGGTGTTAGATGGTTGGGTTAGCTAATTGGCACCTGGAATACGAGGGGTCATGAACGTAGGAGAGCACATGGTAGAAGTTTAGTGTCAGGTTTTGGTGGACAAGATCTGAGCTGTTTTGAGAAACACACAAGTACGATGCATTACAGAAGAAAACTGTGAATATGTTAAGAAGTTTGTTCTAGAAATTGCCTCTGTGTTTGAAGGAGGCAAACATGGCAATGGTTACCATGGCTATGGCACACCTTGCTGTTGAACTTAGTGACACCTGGGACTCAAGTGCTAAGACAACACATCCTTTTGGGCTCCTCCTTGGTGCCAGACATCATTGCTTGTGTCTAAACTTAGAATTGCTAAAGGTTCTTTATCTCTGTCTGACTTTCAGATGGACGGATTTGTAGGCTTGCTCTGTCAACAGCTTCTGTTTTGAGAGTACTGTGCTCTATCAAATACAGAAGGAATAAATCTGGGCTTCTGATTTAAATGTATAAAATTCCTAATACAGTCTGCAAAAATTTCTGCTTGGCATTAGGTCTTGAATGTTACAGTCATTATTACTGTAGGAGAAAACTTAGAAGTAAAATATTGTAGGAGGTAATACACTTGTAATTCTGTGATTTGATGTACAGGATACCAGCCTATCTTAACAAAAAGACTCCCCCCCCAAAAATGCCTCTAAAACCTGAAAGATCAGTGATCTGCAAAAGAAAATGTGCTTTGATGGTCATATTGGTTTTGAATTCCTCATGCTCTGCAGGGCTTAGCTGCCTCCTGGGGTTAAACCACAGCAAAAAACAATTTAATTTTTGAGAGTGCTTTGGGACAGTGATCACTGTACCTAGTACAGTATTAATTTTTTAGTACTTAAGGCACATGTTTCTATTTTGGAAAACAAATCATGCAAGGTTGAGGAAACCCTAAGAAGTCTGTGTAAGGAGTTGATGGCAATCTTTTTTGTGTAAACATTGCACTTCTTTTCATTTAATTTCTTTTTTCCCCTTTGCAGCATATAATCAAGTTTCACAGGGCTTCTAAAGCAAACAAGAAACCAGTTCAGTTACCTCGGGGAATGGTGAAGTCGCTGTTATATCAGATCCTAGATGGTATTCACTACCTGCATGCTAACTGGGTGTTACACAGGGATTTGGTAAGTGGATCCACAATGGGTTTTAGCACTGGGATGATGATTGAGGGCAAGGGTTGGTTTTTTTTAATGAAAAACCACTGGGAAACGAAAACCTTGGTGCTAAGAGCATGTACTAATAAATATATATTTTTACACTGCAGTCAGACGGCCTTGATTAGGAGAGTGAATTTTAAAAGCTGGCTGTGATCTGATATACTTAAGAGAGCAAGTGTATCAGATGGCTGTTTCTGTTTTTTGATTTTCTAAATAAACTATTTTAAATGGGTTCATTTAAAGAACAGGCACATTGAGGTACAGATAATGCCTCTAGTAGTATCACTGCAGGCAAGATAAATCACTAAATACAGCTTTATTGTAGGTGGGGGAGAATGATTGGCTGTAAGAACTGCTGAAAAAAAAGATGGGGTTCTTTTCTGAAATTATCAGTTTAATGTAGGAAAGTGACTTTTGAAAGCGGTTATTTTCTCCTAATGTTTATAATCTACCAGCAATATAGCCACACCAACTGTAGATGATTTCTGCAAGTAAACTATTGTTTATCCAAACTACAGTAGAAAGAAACATTTTTAACCTGAGTTAATGTCTTTAACCAGCAAATTCTTTTCAACTGGTGAATCTCACCAATTCTTACATATTTGCCTTGAAAATATGCCCACAGCTAACTGGTCTTTTTTGTCTGTTGTCTTGATATTGGGTAGTTCCTCTGATCCACTTGTCTGTAGCTCCTGATCATTGATAGCATTATTGTTTTCAATTTGCTTCTAAGTGTACCAACTATATATGATACTCTCATGCACAAATGAAATTTCAGTAATTAGAAGTATCATTAGTTTGACCTTTCATTCCTATGAGTCAGTATTACCAGTGATATTCTGTGTTTGCTGAAATAAGTCTGGCTTCCTTACTGCTCCTCCAGAGTCACTTTTTGTCTTTCAAATAGCTTTAATAGTGTTCCTGGAAATGTGGCCAAGGACTAGCTTTTTGACATCTGTTTTCATGCTTGATAAATGCTTTTACAGAATGCCAGTTTCTCCATTTAAACTGAAGGAAAAAGGTATACCTCTGAGAAATAGCATTTTCAGAACTGAAATACAAGGAAGCTTTGCTTTACTGCAGCGATTGTGTGGATGGTTTTCATTTGCTCCTGGTTTTAGAAATGGAACAAAAGTGTCAGCATTGAGGGGAAAAAAAGATTCTGGTGCTTTTGTCATGACTCATGAGGTAGCAGAGCAAAACATAACATGGAAATACATAGTGCATGTTACTACTTAGACAGCTTTATTATATTTTTAAAAGGCATACAGGAAGCAAATGCTTTGTCATCAAGAATATAAATTTTTCTGATGTTTTACTTTCTACAGTTTTGGAAAATTTATCAACTTAATACTTAAAAGAAAACCATGCATGTTAACTGGATGGCTCAGGAGATTGGTAATTTATTACAGAGCCTTTCACATCTAGGGCTGTAGCTTAAATACCGTTTAAGTTGGCAACTGCAAAAAAAACTACTGCCATCTTATTTTCTGTGAAATGAGTTGGTGGTCTCAGTCCAGCATGAAGCTTCCTTTCAGCAGAAAATCCACCGTCACAACTGGCTATCTTTTGATAATCTGAGGAAGAGACCAAAAGCTTGAGGCAGAGACTGAGAGGTCTTCCCAGCGGAGCCTTGTCAAGCTGTGTTGGTGAGAATCCTGTAGGAGCTGTACAGGGGCTGCCTGTGCCACCTTGTCCATGGAAACGGTCGGACTTGTTGTTTTCAAACTGTGCAGTTTGAGCCAAATTCAGAAGGCACATGTTTTGTGCAGAACAAAGGACCTGCCAATGCTTGCTTTCTTTTATCAGGGTCTGGAAGTAACAGAAGGGATTCTTCCTAGTGTTTTGTCTTGGAAAGAAAGGGGCCTGTTGGTTAAGCTTGAGAATTGGGACTTCACTAACATTCTAATTCAAAGCAGCATAACTGACATTAATGCTTAGATGTGATTTTCTATTCCAGGATACCTGTAACATTATTCTTCAGGACTATCAATGTTAAATTATCAATTTTAACTCCAGATTGGATGACTGGACAGATTTACCATGTTTTTCCTTCTGTGCCTTTAAACAATAGGCATTGCTGTAGTTTCTAGATGTTTTATGTTTTAGATAGACCCACAGAGCTGCTTAAGTAACATACTTGCTTTCATGTCATATACTTTAAGGGTGATAGTGCTTAGGGCTGGTGGGAAGCTAAAGAGTATAGTACTTGGCAAAAAAATCTAGTATTCTCTCATTGGATAAGGAATTTTTTAGTGGGTATGAATTATCTATATAATTACCTTCCATCTAAGTGCAGTTTTCTGGGTTTGAATTGGTTTTCTGTTGAATTTTTTTGTGTGTGGTTTTTTTAAGATGTCTTAGTCCAGTTAGCTGTTAGGTAGGTAATTTCTGGAGGGTTTTTTTTTTATTTTTGACTTCTCTAACCAGAAACAAAATATAGCATAAACCAACTCCTTTCTTGCTAGCATCTGCAAGCCGGGCAGTAAAATGTAGCAGCTATCAAAATCACACGAACTTAGACTGAAATTTGTCTTCACAGTGTTGAAATCAAGAAATCTCAACTCATGTAAGGTTTGTATGAACTGACTGTGTTCTGAATGAAAGAGTAAAATCTGTTGGGAGACAATAATTGTCTCTTGTGGGGTTTGTAGTCATGGTGTGCCTTTTACAAAGGAAATGTGTACAAATCTTTGCAGTAACTTAAATACTTGACTCTTTTTCTTTCACTGGGTACATGAAAGCCAATTCACCATTTCCATCAGAGCAGGGAGATGTTGATTGTATTTACCTTTGAATACTGCCTTGAATATTACTGTACTTGAGTAGTTAGCTTTTCCATGAGTCTTTGAAACACACCAGTAAAATTTTTCAACAAATAAATGCCAGCCCTTTTAAAACTTCTTATTTGACTTGCATATTCTTCAGCATCTTTAAATTTCATGGTTGAGAGCAATTGAAAGCAGATTGTTTATTCATGCTCTGACTGTAGCAGGAAGGAAATAAGAACACTTCATATAATTACCACAAAGTGCATCAATTATAGTTTTAATAATATTTTGAATTCAGTTATCAAGCATGCTTGAAACATACTGCATTTTGCTGACTTATTTTCTGAGTATTTTTTTCCACTTTATAATATGCAGCTATTATGCTTCTTCCTTTACTCAAAGTTCTTATTCCACACTAAAAATAAGCATAAGCAGAAGATTGGCCATAGATGTGTTTTCATCAATGTACAACCTCAACAGTAAGGGAAAAGACAGCATGCACTTGGCAGCATGCTTGGAAGGTTTTTTTCAAGTAATGAGCTCAAAATAGAGGTCATTTTGCATGGTACAATAACTTTTAAGCCATGCCTGTTAGCATTTGACAGTGCATCTCTGTTTAATTTTTTTGGTAGTAGTCCTGTCTATGCAGTCAGGATCGAGTCTCAGGTAAGAGAGGAGCACCCCTCCACAGCTTCTGTGTGATGACAGTAAGTAAGATTAGTCTGCAATTTACATTAATAATGGAGTTGGCACCTAAGCTATTTGAAATAGTTCCATGGTGCAGCAGTGCTTAAAAGCATACCACCACCACCACCCCAAAAAACACCAACAAAAAAACCTAGTGGAAGTCTCACATGTCTTGTAGTACTGCAGCTGGGACACTAGTATAAAATTATTTTTGTTCCTAAATCTTCAGACTACTTTCCCTGGCCTGTTTCTTTGTGCATGGTGTGAGTGGGTGTTGAACAGATGAATTGCCACTTGGCAAGTGAGGTATAGAAGTGGGGAACAGAGTGCTCGGCTTCTGCTTCCTATTCTTCTCCTCCTATCTCTTGCCAAAGGAATTAACAGTCTCCTAGCCTTTGTCAATAACATCCATGTCCTAGTTAGCCTGGGATTGTGCCACTGTGTTTGGGGACATATGCAGACTGGCACTAGTGGAGTCTGGGAAAGGCAAACTGGTGTGCAGCTCAGCCTAAGGGCTGCTGTGGGACAAGCACTGGTTTTTAATAAGCTTTGAGGCAGTCAGGCTTTAGTACGGTTGGCACATAGCTCTGATATCGGGACTCTTCCCAAGGATACCTGCTACCAGGTTTGGGATTAGTGAGAGCATTAAAGATCTTCTTTTAACAGTGGATGAGGAAAAGCCACTGCCAAAGTCTTTATTTGTGGTCAGGATGTTAGTGACTTTCCAGGCTCTGTAGAGTGCATCACTGGGTTGTGTGCTTTAGGCCAAGTTAAATGTATAGAACTTTTGCCTTGGCAATTTACCATTTTCTTCATTAGAACTCTAGAATCCAAGGATGTCTCCCTGACAGTATTTAAGGATTACTTCAGAAATACAGGAATGCCCTTCTGTCTTCATATAAAGCTTCCAAAGCTATGGTCTTTTAGAAGAGTGAACCTAAATCCTTGAAAAGAAGAAAGTAATAATAGTACATATTACTAGAAATAAGTTTGCAGCTTTAAAAAGTAGAGTGATTTTCTATCCTAAGTAGATCAACAAGTAATAGGTGTTATTTCCCAAAAGGTATTATCATGACTTGCTGGTAGTTTGCTTTCAGAGGAGAAAAAAACCCCCAGCAATCCAAACCAAATCACTCCTCTGGTTGTCAACTGTTACATTCACCAAGATTTTTGTTTCCAAGGTGTTTTCATTAGGTGTGTACTTTCATGAGATCACAAAAGAACAGTGTATATGGCAGAACTTTATTTTCTTACATGTGCTTCTAATCACATGCTTTCTTGTGAGTTATACTGTACTATAGTTCCAAATATTGAAATAATATTAGTTGAAATAATATTATCTAGTGTTTCTTAATTTTTCTGTTTACAGGGAGCATGACTACTCCCTTGCATTCCTTTCTGAGCACTTTCTTAATGTATTAGATTACACTTTCAAACCAGTAAGTAATGAAAATGTACAAATGATTAAAAGGGACTGCAAAATTTTAGTATTTGGTGCTCATGCCAGTGAGTAAAAAAAAAAGAGAGAAGCAACTCAAAAAAATCTGAAAAAATAGCCTATTGGGCCAAACTTTTGACTTTTGTCTGTCAGTTTTGTAGAAATGCAGATTTAAAGGTAAAAATAGAACATATTGTTGCAGTGCTACCAGCCTTCTAGTTGGAAAATTAGTGAAAGATCTTTGAGTTCATCATAGAGAAGCCTGTAGAGATATATCAAATCGTGTACTTCATATTCATATATGCAAATAATTGTGAGACCACTCTCTTTGAAAGGTCATAGCCTTCAGAGGAAGTTCCTGAGGGTAAGAAAGCAAATGTCACTCCAGTTTTCTAGGAGGGTCTGGGAAATTACAATCCTAATCACTCTTGCCTTGATCACTGGAAAGGTGATGGATCACATCCTCCTGGAAGCCATTTTCAAACATTTGGAAGATATCAAGATGATTGAGAGTAGTCAGAATGGATTTTTATGATTGTGCTTGACTGGCCTGAAAGCCTTCAATGACTGCCTTGATGGATGGGCTAACAGTGGTGGATGTTGCTTACTTCAGAAAGGCTTTCAGCTCTGCATCCCATCCATCCTTGTAGACAAGCTAATGAAGTACACACCACGAAGTGCACAGTGAAGGGCGTTGAGAAGTGGGTGAGCTGGAGAGCTCGAAGGATTGTGACGAGTGCCACGAAGTGAAGCTGGACACCAGTCACTGGTGTGTTGCAGTGTTTGTTTGTGTTTTTATCATAGTTTGCCTCAGATACCCCAGGTTCCTCCCTGATGGTCCCCTGCCAGGTGTGTCAATCATCCCTCCTTTCCACACCCACAGAGCCTTGTCTGTCAATCCTGGCATTCCTGAGAGGCGTCAAGTGATTGGCAAAATTCAAAAGATGCCCTCCACCCCTGGAGGGACATTGGGCCACCCAGGTGTCCTCTTGTCCCTTGAGACTTCCTCCCATACCTGGTTGGTGGGTGCCTGTGTTCTTTCTCTCCGCCTCTCCCCCAGGATAAAAGAGCAAGCTAGCCATGCGGTCAGGAGTTCTGTTGGAGCTGTTACTGCATTCAGAGGCCTTGCAGGCCAGGAATAAAGCGCTGGATTGAAACCCTCCACCAGAACTGACTCCTTTCCTTCACCTTCACCTTAAAGTCTCTGTGCCAAAGGTAAACCTGAGCTCCTGCACACCTGGACTTGCCTCCAAGTGCCCAGCTACAGCATCCAGCTAGCCAAAGGTGTCTCTGGGGTGGAAACACCACAGTGCCGGTATTTGGTCCAGCAGCAAGGGCCAGACAAACTCAGGCCCATCTCCTCCGGATCACTAGCAGCATTTTATTACTGGTGGAGTGTCCCAGGGGCTGATTCTGAGCCCAGTGCTGTTCAGCGTCATCATTAGTAACCTGAACAGTGAGGGGGAGCACACCCTCAACAAGCTGGCAGATGATTTCCAGCAGTGCCTTCCAGCCTCAGCCATCCTGTGAATGTGTTGTGTCTTTACCACTTGATTTGTCTTGAAAAATTCAGTTACTGCTCTTTCAAAGTCTAAAATCCAGCTCATGGCACATCCAGAGAAGAGATGCCAGGTGCAAGGGGTGGGCTATGTGGGAGTGGGTGTAAGATGAGTATGAAACATCCAATAGCTCCCAAGGAATAAGGAACAGTGTGAAGAAAGCAGTGAAATACCAAATCTTTGAAGGGCAGCAGGACATTTTTGCAATGTATCTTGGCTGCAGATGATGAGAGGTATGACATGGTGCCATTTTCTTTTCCTGAGGAAAAAGGCGATGTATTCCCTAAAACCTTTTTGGAAACTGTGTAGTCCAGTTAGATAGACCAGATAGACTTGTACTGGACCATCAGTTGTTACAGACTTGGGTACGAAACATTTGTATAATGGCAATATCTCTAGAATTATATACCCAAGCCTTAAGCTGTTAGGGCTATATTTTCCTCCTTTGTTGAAGGTGTTTAGTACTGAAATCAAATTGAAAATATAAATAAAAATAAAATAATCAGTCGGTTCTTCCAGTTGTGTTTGGGCCTTCACTGCGAGACTTCCTGGTGACTTAGTCAATCAGTCTTTAGAGGTAGTGAAAAGATTTTGTTTTAATTCACAGGCTGTGTCCCTTCAAACGATTTTTGAATCTGAATGTAATCTTTCATAGCTTTTTTCAGGTTGATCATCTTTAACCTTAGTACTTCTAAGAAAATGCAAGGTCCTTGAACAAGTTTTGAGTAAGGGTTGTGAAAGAATAGTACAGACTCTGAGACTGATGTAATATAGGAGGTCAACAGATAACACTTGGAAATTTTTATCCAAGCAACCAGTGTTTAGCAAAAATGCTAAATTGGTCCTCAAAGTTATTCGATAATCTTTTATCACACTATGCTGTTAGATTACAATTTATAAAAAGATGGAGTGCCGAATAGGGGAACATTTGATGGATATTTTTCTGATTGCAAGTGAAAAGCTCATTTATTTGCTTGATTTTAAGTGAAAGCAGAGGTGCGAGGAAAGGTCAGAAATCTCTATTCCAGGTACAGGTTTTTCAAGTCTACCTCCCTTAGACTACTGCTTTTACTCAAAGCCCCATTTGCTTGATTGTCAAGTCCAGCCCTATCTGTAATTTTTTGTAGCCTTTCATTATCTTCAGCAGGTGTTTCCAAAAGGTCTGACTATATCAGTGTGTCTGGGGTACTGACTTACATTTTGTCTGGTGGACCCTAAATTTAGTTTTTCTCATTTTTAGCTCAGTACTTCTTTTCCATAAATAATTCTCAAAACAATTCATCTTGTGTGGTGATAAAACCCAAGTCTCACAACCTTCATGTTTAAAACTGGCAGTAATACAACAGGTTTTTTTTCTCTATTATTGAATATATCTTGTTTTGAAACTAGAGTAATCCAGTGTTTGTCCAAGTTTAAAGGGAAGGTCAAGGTTGAACAATATATGTATTGTAAGAGGGGCTTTGGTCATTTACCAAGTCAATAATGTGACCAAACAATATATGACCAATATGACACAAGTTCTCAGACACTGTTACTGCCTAGAGGAAGTGCAGGTCAAGTTTCTGGATTTGGCATTCTGGAATCATTGTAGACTTCTATGTGAAAGAAGTACAAGGTGCAGAAAATAAATGGAAAAAGTAAGACTGCTTATTGAACTGCCACCAGATGTGTTAGGGACAGACAAGTGCAACACAGGTGAGGATTTGTAGGCATGAAATTACATTACATGATTATTGATGTTTTAGTGAGATATTTTTACCTTATCTGCTGCAGAACTGTCAGACACGAGAAGTAATGGAAGCAGACTATTTTTTTCCTGACATTTCTCCATCATTGTAGATGGAATAATTTTAACCAGCAATCTTGGACCAGTTAACAGGCAGTGAAAACTGTTGCAAAAGGGAAATTCCAAATTTGAATATTTTTCCTTATTTCTCTGCAGCCCTCCAGGACTTAATTAAATGTTTCAGAACTGATCTGTATAACCATTTGCATCTTTACCTTACAGGGTATGATATCAATTCAGGTTTTTACTGTGCCTTTGTGAAGTTTGTCCTTGTCTGGTGGAATATACATTTAATTACAGCAACAGAAATACATGTGTCTTCATGCTGCATATTGATTTCTAAGCTGGAAACAAAGTGGTGCTTTAGAATTGTAGATAATGCAAAATGATAGCATGGCTTCTATGGAAAAAGTAGTTTAGAAAATGCAAGTTGTACTTGCAAGTTGTAATTTAAAAAATTACGTTGGTCTTTTGATATTGTGTGGTTGCTTGAGGAGTCATAGCTTACCTGGGCATGCTGATTCTTAGTTTTCTCAAGTGAATTTTGTCTCTGTTAGCAAATTCTAGGTACATTTGGTAAAAAGATATGGTATCAAAACAGACTGTTTCTTTCAAATGTCATGAAAAGCAAATGTTGTATAGAGGAGGGCATGTGTTTTGGGAGAAATGTATAGGTAGTTGAACCAGGGACAAATGCTGAAATGCTTCTTTTGCTTTTTTCAAGCTTGGTAATACTTTGGTTTTTTCAAATTCCAGGTCATTTAAGTAAATTGATAACTGAAGTAGCATGGTGTAATTTAAGTAATATATTGAGGAATATAATTTGCAGATGATTACTTTTATCTATCTGCATATATATGACACATTGGGGGATGAAAATACATCAGCTGCTGGGCAGACTGTATTAGATTCTTTCGTATCTGTAGCTATAAATGTGTTCTTTTGTTACTAGCCTGTTTTTTCCTGTGCTGGCTTTCCAAGATGGCCAGATACCAGATTCTGGTGCTGGAAAGAGTAATGTAAGTAATCCTTCACTGGTTGGAGGTAAACTCAGTCATCTCAGTTTAAACATAGCAGTTTAGTTACACTAAACTGTCTGCAGGAACTCTCATATCTATTGTATGTAAATACAGAGAGAGGTGAGAATTCTGCAGAGGAGAGGCATGCTAGAATCTTCAGATCTAATTCCTGCCGTAAAGGTGATGAGATTTGCTAGCCAGATGGAAAAAACATTAGCATAACTTGTGGTTCTGACTCTAAAAGAAGTATGGAGGACCAGAAGCTCTTTGATCACAAATGTACCTTTAAAGTAAGTTTAGTCAATAAAAACTCTTCAGCAGGATTTAGTAAAAACCCTAGGGTATGATTTTAGAAACACCTAAATGCACTTTGAATTTTAGTTTTGTTGGATTTTTTTTACTGCTAAGTACCTTGTTAAGGTTGTGGAAAAGTTATCACACCATAAAATGCTGTGAAAGGTAGGAATATGGATTGTTCGAAATACAGGAAATAGCCGTCATAAGTGTTCTCATGGCAGTCTGCTGTACAAAGAAAATGCTATATCCTGTATGAATTATGTATATTCATGATATGGAGGAAAAGATGAAAAGAAAACAGTCCTTTGAGTAACTCAGATCTGAGGAGTTTTAAAGTAACATTATGAATAGGACATACTTATTCCACGTAAAAGCTTGGTATTTATGAACTCCCAACTTATCTTACTGTGAATATGAGTGGCACAAAAGAAGATACTTGGGGTGTAATTTGAAATACTGTATTTGTTCTGTGCACAAAAGTGCTCTAACAGGTAAACACAAGCAAAGCCCATGCAGCCACTGGAAAGTGCATAGTAGTAAATTACATAGGCTTTTCACCTTCAGTATTTTTTCTTAATCCAGAACAGGGAGGAGTTGTTTATAGTCCATACATGCAGGGTGATATGGAAGTAATAAAAGCATTATTTAAATAAAAAACAACAACAAAATAGGGCAAGGGTTAACACAGCTGCGTATAAAGCAAATAGTAAATAAGGCAATTTTCTGCCTTTCTGTGAAAGTTTTGAGATCTGTGAGATTACAGTACTACTGAATGCCTGTCACTGTTGGAAACTGCTCCAACAAAATTACTGAGCAAAAATGGTACTCAGGGTTTTTATTGCACATTTAAAATTCTGACTTGTAAGACAGAGCTTTGAATTTAAAAGGGAGATGGAACTGTGTATAGAATAGCATAGTACCTACAAACCAGTTTGAGGATGCTCCCTTGCATTTGATCCTGCTCTGATGTGTCCACAGCATCCGGAGTCATCTTAACCTATGGACAGAGTAATCACTGCTGTAGCAAAACCCACAGGGAATACATTTCTTCAGGACTGTTCATTTTAATGTATTCAGTTTGTTACTACACTTTTGAATGATGTGTTAATGATGTTTGACATGGTAGATTTTCCTGCTATAATAATATTTTTGCCTGTGATATCCACCTTTCCTTGCTTTGAGGCTTGGTACAGAAAGTCACGCCCTGCCGCTTGTGCTGACATTTCTCAGGAGTGAAAGAGTTGGCCTGAAAGGAGTAATGATATTTTTTATTCAGCTTGAATTCAGTTCCAGTGAAAGTAGGAAAAGTCTGTACATTAGGCAGTGTGCAAGCTTTTAATAAGTTACACTGCCCCAAGTTGGCAGTAATTGAGTAACAGCAGTGAAAGAAAAATTTTGGAGTGTTTTCAGAGCCTCAAGACGTAGTAGTGAGACTAACAGCTTTCATCAGGCTGAAACAGAGATAAAATATGGTTGATGGTAACTAGCAGAAGGCCCCCTTGGCATGGATACAGCATCCCTCTATTTTCTATCCCATCCAAATACTTCCTGTACTTTTAAAATTTTTGGCCATGTGTGCTTTGATAATTTAGGGGTTTGTTTTTGTTTGGCTGTTACTGGTAATTTTAATGGCTCCTAGTTTTAAAGAGAATTTTATTTAGATGCTCAATTTATTTATTTTAAAGAGCTCCGGGATGTTCCTTATGAGAAGATAATGAACAAGTATTACATTAAAATGGGCCTTCTTAATTTTCCAGTGCTTTTTACAATTCATGTGTTCTGTAATCAAAAAGAATATTTTAATGTTTAGATTTAATACATGTTGTGGAGCCATTGTTTTCACTTGTGTTTCTGGTGGTCTTTTGATAATAATGTATTTTAAAGTCCCAATCAGTTGCAAAAGAAAATGCACATCTCTGAATTCAAGGAAAGCAATTAACTTTAGAAAAGTGCTGATAACTATCATTTGAATAAGATTATATTATCACTGCTATTGTGCTAGAGTACTATTTAGTATTGAAGTAATCAGTTTTGTTCAAAGTGGAAAGAAAATGGAATTATTTTGGAATGAAAATGAAATTATTTTCTCTAACCGTAAACTGATCCAAAAAGACAGTTCCAGACCCTAAGAATGCAATAAGGGAGCATACCACCTTGATAATAAGGAAATATTTTGATGTAGTTTATGACTTCTTGAAGATCAACAAGTTTGTTAGAGGTGTGCCAGAAGAAGCATAAACATTGAATCTTTTGTGAGTCATAGGCCTTGAGATGGGCTGTGAATTTTGCAAGCCAAACTGAAGGCTTAGTAGGCTTTGCTGCACAGCTTTTCTTGTCAGAGGACCTAACTGGGAAATTAAACCACATCAGTATATTACAGTTTCTACCACTGTGCCACAGAAGTGCTCGTCTGAGCAGGCTGCAATTTACTGAGCCCTTGCAGTTGTCTTTGCAAACATTTTTTTTTTCCCCTGTGCAAGACATTTTTAATTTAATGGTGTTTCATGTTTCACAGGCACTTGCTCACATGCAGCAGAAGTTCAGTTATGGTTTTGTATGTTTGTGGGCTTGTGTTTTTAAATCTGTATTTTTTCATATCGATTATAATTCCTATATTGTTTAGTATGATACTTTGAAGTCCTAAAATATAAAGAAGTAATTCACTATAAATTGTAACAGAATAATTGTTGAGATCATAGTTGCAAAAGCAAAATAATTTAGGGATAAATTCTCTTTGCTTAGTATTGTTCTTTTAGAGTTAAAATTCTCTTTTTTTAGAATTGAAAACCAGTATTATGGTCTTATAAATTTTCATGACTCATCACAGGTAGAAATGGATGGCGTGGCCAGTTCTGTAAACGGGTGGCACAGCCAGTAATGATGCACAAATACCAGCAGTTAACAAATATCACTGGTGTGACTCACCCCATCATTGTGAATCCTCTACTGAGTCATGTTTTAGGAGCCAAACTCTTAAGTGTTGAATTTTCCAAATGAAAATTGGTTAGGATTATACTAAAACCTTATTAAAAAGGACGTGTAAAGAATATGAGTCTGTTCATTAGTATATATAGACATGTTGCAAAAAGTTAGTAGCGTGGATGGGGAGGAGGTAGCACCCACATTTTAGTACCATAATGGTAATTCAAAGAAGTTTAGATTATTCACTGACACCTGTGTTTAAAATCAGTCTTTGAAAACTGGTGATTTCAGAAACAGGCTAGTAGCAAAACAAATGTGAAATAATAGTTCTTGCAGATCTGATTTTATGCTTTGAGTACTAAATATCAAAAATTGCAATGGCTGAGCTGTCTAAAAATGTTCTTTTCCTCCCTGCTTTGGTGAGTAAAGCTTAGTGAAAGGAGGACCTAACACCAAAATACTTTTCCAGGACCATGAGACAATGTCCTAGGATTCCCAGACATCTACTATACAAACATGGAATAAATAATCATCTCCTGCTCCTATCAGTAACTTCCTCTGAGCAGCAGGAATGATGTATTTTCTTTTTTGTCGCATCTTATCACAACACAGTCTGGTATAATTTTCATTTTGTTTGCATTTTTGCCTTCAAAACAGCAATTCAGATAAGTTCTGAAGTCTAGTTTCCCCTCTGTGAAAGAACACAAACATTTTCAGTGTATGTTAAGAAGCAGCGTGTGACTGCAGTGTTCAAAGTAGTAGTCCTGCCAAAAAGATATGGAGAAAATGCATGGCTAGGAACCTTAACATGAGTCAGTAGCCTTGTGCAGTGAGGCAGGGTACCAAACTGGGATCATACTAAGTGGAAGATGCTGTGCTAGGCATGTAAAACAATCCCACCACTGCGTTTAGCATTAGTGAAGCCTCAGCAGGAGCAGTGTGTAATTTGGTGCACTTGATTTCAAAGAAATGGGTGGCCCAAGGTGGAACACCTAGAGGAAATCAGCAAGAATGATCATAGATCCAGAAAAAAAAAATAGCCTACTAGGAAACACAGAGCCAGGAGAGGGTTTTTGGGGTGTTTTTTCATCTAGAGGATAGGACTGAAGAGAGATGTTTGTCCCAGGAAGTGTAAGAAGTTCTTGCAGTGAAGGAGTGGTTGTCTGTGCCTTCTGCTAATGAAGAAGAGGCAAGGGGACTAACCTTGTCTGTTGTGTTAGAAGGAAGGGAAAAACACTGCAATGGAGAAGAGTGAAAGGGAGAAGATTGCATGGGAATTGTGCAGCCTTCATCACCAGAGACTTCAGGATCAGAGCAAACACAGGCGGTATTGTGTGAGGTCAGGCGGATGGGAGAAGGTGACTGTCTCAAGTTCTTCACAGATCTGTGAACCTCTTTGGTTTTTACTTCCCTTGGTTGAAATTAGCCTGCTTTTTAGGATTTCTTTTTTGCCCTTCGCAAATAATTGTTAAATTAGGAGTACCTAAAAATATATCAGTGTGGATCTTTATTTTCTTTTCAACAGTAATAGTGATTAAGTGCACAAGATTAGGGTTTGTCCAGGAATGGTAAGGAGTCCTACAAAGCCAAATATAGGACAAGATAAGATTTAGTGCTATGCCATGGTCACAAGGTCATTCTTTCATGAGAATGAACTCCCCCCTGCTGCTGAGGTGGATTTGGAAGAGAAGGGTGATTTTTCTTGAATTTAGTTCTACAGGATTGCCAGACACTTTTGTTGATCTCTGAAATACTCAGCTGTACATCACTGCATGGCTCTTCACATTTGGTTTAGGATCATAACAGGTTTCTCATTTGCATTTGCCTGATATGCGCAGATTATTTTACTGAATGGCAAAAGTAATTATGCCTTTATTAGTACAGAAATTAGGGACTTCAAGTTGATAATTTGTATTATAAAAAATATATAGCTGCCTTAAAGTAGAGTGTTTTCAGAGCACAGTATAAGAATTGCTAAAAGATTTTGCTTCACTTGCTCAGCCCCAGTGATTTGAATAAGCAGTTTCTACTTGAATTTTCTCTGGATAATTAGAATTAAACTGAAAATTAACAAATTAAACTAATGCCTATCCAAATTTCTCCCTTCTGTTTCTAATGACTGCTTATTTTTCTTTGCAAATAAATTTCTAATGTGTAATGAGTTGTCCAAGGAGACAAATCTGGAGAGTTATTCTGGGTTATTTTTTCTCTAGATATGGACTTGTTTAAAAGATACCTAATAATAATTCTTGACACATGTATTCACTTTTGTTAGTGGACTTCTGTGTTTTTCAGGGATTTTTCGAAATACATATTATTTAGGTATACCAATACTCTCCCTATACTGATTTCTGGTAGATATCCCTCTGTTGAATTTAAATTGAATGGTCTTGTTTAGAAAATTCTTTGAACTAAAAATGTTGTTCCAGTCTATGCATACAATGATTTTAGAAATGGAAGCCTCCAAAATGAGACATCTAATTTACTTTTTTTTTTTCCTTAACTGTGATGTATTTTTACAGTGAAGTGACTGCAGAAATATTTTTGTCTGTAGGAAAAATCTTCTGTTCCAAGCAGAACTGTTTCAGTGAAGGACCTGTGACTTTAGAAAAAGGTGAACTTGAATATTCCAGACCAGCTGAGGCTTCTTTTTTATTTTGTGGCTTTAGAACACTCCTACACAGATTTCTAAATTGTCTCTATTGTTAAATGTGTTCTGTGACTTCTGAAATCTGAATGTGAATCGAGCTGTTGATACTTGTTTTGCTAACTAGTACTGTCTTACTGTGCTTTCTCATCTCATCTCTACCTGCCTTGACCTTAGGGTAGAAGAAGATCTTTGGTGCAGGAATTGTTACCCAGTGCTGTGCTGATTAGTCATCTGGTATAATGCAGGCTTTGTGTGAATAGGGCCTCTTGTCCTTACCAAAATCCAAGCAGTAAAATATTTGAAGGTGAAAATATGAGGATGTTAAAAGCATTTTTGTAGAGAATTATCAACCTGTGAACTTGCAGGGGGAAAAATGGTACTTTATGTATTATGTCCATGTATTATATATCTGAAAAATTTTAGTGCCTGTGTAATGTATTGTTAACTTTAATGAAAACATAATCATTAGACATGTAGCTTAACACTCCATATATATTGAATCAGGCTTTGTAAAAGATGTGGATTTGTTCTTTGAGTCACAGCATAGCAATAGAAAGATTTCTTTGGTGAAAAGATGTGTTTTCATACCTAGTAGATTGAATTACCATAAAGCTCAGCACTGACTATGGATTTAAAGATGTATGCTGGTTGTTTATTTCTAGGACTTTTGTAGAAGCAATCTAAATGGAGTGCTTTGAGAGCTGTGTGCCCACATTCTGCATTTTTTAATGTTGAAGCTGTACTTACCTGGAGTGTATGCCTTTATTTAAAAAAAAAACAAACAACAAAGCAAAAAGGGGTGGTGGTGGTGGTGTGGGGGACAATTTCTTCTGGAAATCACAGAGCTAATACCGCACAAGCTGGATCTGTTGTTGTTGGTGTTGGAAAGACAATGGAATATATCTTACCTTTTTTGATCACATTTTTTTGATAACCTCTTCCATCCTTAATCTGTTCTCAGAAATGCAACGCCTCAGATTCTTTTTACATATTTTGTCCAAGGATTGTAGAGTTTCAGAAATCCATTTTGAAGCCTTTCATAAACAACAATAATTTAATTTCTCAAGGAAATGTTTTGCTGGAGTACTAATTTTTTGTACCTTGTTTTTACACAAGAGGAGCTACTTCTAGATTGATATTGTATTATGGTCTTCTGCCTCTTTGCATGTGTTTACATAAAAGCCTGATAGATTCAGGGAGGCTTGCGAATATCCTAGAATGTGTTTTGGAAATCACACAACGATACTAGGATTTATTATGTTAACTTTTAGATAGACTAAACTGTTTTGCTCAGGTACTCTAATCTTCAGATCACTTTAAACTGGAAAAGCAAAGCAAGAGCTGTAACTCAGCCTTATTATAATATCTTACAAGTCACAACTGAATAGGAATGCCTGTTTTGTCCAGGATTTACAGAATGAGTGGGTATCTAAATCACTCCATTTGGCTTACATTATCAGCTTCAGTTGTGAGTTTCTTTACTTTTTTCCCTCCAAATAAGCACTGCAGATTTCATTATATAAACGGTCTTAGGAATTGAGGAGTCCTCTGACTACAGATGCTGAGAATGGATTATGAGAAATAGGACAGGAGAAAATAAGGGATTACGAAGGGAGTTGTCATGTTTCTAACTAGCCAAACTCTAGCTCAGTTTGTTAGCTTGCCTCCATAGTAAAACAAACAAAGGAAAGACAGGAAAATTACATAAATTTTTTTACATAATTACCTAAGTGCTTTCCAGTTTTGCAGCTGTGTGAATTGGTAAACACTTGTAAATAGGAAGAATTTAGATGAGTGTTCTCTCCAATATCAAGTGATATGGTAATGTTTCATCTGTATCTCACTTATGTATTTTTTATGTACAGTGTGTCTGCAAACGTGCCTAATAATCCTGGGCAAAACTCGCTGTAGAGCTGGCTTCCCATCCCTGTGGTTGGGCTGGTGGGCAGCAGTGGGTCTGCCTCCCACTGCAGGGATCTAGGGCAATTTGGGTTCAAGCCCCAGCAGCTCAGACACGTTGAGGACAGACGCCAGGGGGTCAGTAGGGAATGTGGTGCTGGAGCACAGCAACGCCAAGAAGAAACGTGAGGAAGATGCAGTCAGGGAGAGCCTGTGTCTGGGTCCTTGCACAGCCTTACTGTGACAGAGAAACTTGTCATTTTTGTCAAAACAAAGTTGGTTTAAAACTGGCAAAACAAAGCTTAATTAACTTTTCAGAGACTAATGTTTAGGTTTATCGTGGTATATGTATTGTATATTTATTTTTTTTTCCACAGAAACCTGCTAATATTTTAGTTATGGGTGAAGGTCCTGAGCGAGGAAGAGTAAAAATTGGTATGTTTATATCTTTGATAAGTCCCAGTGTAGCATTTAAGTTAGAATGTTCTGAAGGTGCAGTTGTACCACCTAAAGTAGTCACTGTAATACCAGTATGTGCCTGGGCACATTGCCTAAATGCTGTTCTCTGAGTGACTGGCTTCATCATATTAGCCCCATGTACCAGTTCTGACAATGAAATGCTGTAGCCTCATCAATAAAAAGTGGAAAATGTCATTGTATTTTGCTTAAGTGGGTGTTTGTGTGGGGTGGGGGATTTTGATGTGGGGTTAAAGATGACAGCTAGCCAGGAGGAAACGAGGAGAAAGAAATGGGATTTTAAAATTTCCTCCATTTGCCTCTAATGCCATGACATCTTGCTGCTGCTTATGGAAATCTAAATAGGGAACTACTCATTGCTATAAACTTTAAATCTTATAATGGAATCAAAGATGGCATTCAGCCTACAAAATATTCTTGAAAGAGTAGGCAGGTCCCTTGGAGATGAACACAAGGGATCTTAAAACTGCAGAAAACACAGAAATCCATCCCAAATGTTTAGTAAGAGCTAATAGCTAATGCTAAATGCTTAGCCTGGGGTGTACCAGGTCAGAAAGGACCCAACACTTCCACACTATTGTAACATTTACTGGTGGGAGTTACTATTTGCAGTGAGAGGATGATTTGTAGAAGTTCAATTGTTTTAAACTAAATACATAAATAAAAATTAACAGTAGTCTAACAATAATAAACTGTACCAGGCTGTGCATTATCATGGCAGTGCTGTAATAGCAGGCTACTAATGCACAGCCTGCTCATATTTGTTATGGTAATGCAGCCCCATTTGGAAGGGTTTTTTAAAGCTACTTCATCTTTTTCACTTCCCTCTGGCTTTCTTTTATGAGATTACTCTTCTGCATTGTCGCTCTGTTCTCTTACTGTTTTGTTTATCTGAACTATATTATTAATCACTAGTATAATGATTCAGGGTAGGATTTTCTGAGAGCATTCAGTGCTGCTCTAGGCCTTCCCTTGTCCTTGGAATTCAGGGAGTGATGGGTCAGGGTTGAATGCTTCTGCAAATCCTACTCTGAAAGTTTTTAATGCCTCTCTGAGCTTAAAGTTGACAGTAGGGATTGAGGTAGATTTTCTATCTGCATAGAAAACAGGTACAGCACGGACAACAGAAGGGAAAATTTCTTCATATTACCTTACTCTTCATGGAGGGTTTCTTCCAAAACAGAGCATGTAGGTCATCCTCTGGACTCACTTTCGACAGTGGTGGCGACATTTGCTGTACACAAGTACTTGCTAGTAATTGCACATAGACCACCTATTTATTTCTTAATTTATAGTTTTGAATTAATTTGAGAATAACTTAGTAAACAACTAAATTAAGTCAGACTTTGTTAATGGACAGGTGAAAGATTCTGTATTGGGCCACCAGTCCTCTGAGCCATCCATTCCCAGAAGGGAAAGAGGGAGGGGAACCTCGGATTTCTAAGTGTGTTATCAAAATGTAGATATTTTTTTCTAATTTTCCTAAGATTGCCACAGCAGTAAAAGAATGCAGAAGTTACACACACACCAAGGGCTTCCACATTTCCAGTGTAACTAATTTTTCTAAAAAATACATAACTGGTATTTAACTTTAAATAATTTTTATAGGCTTTTTGTGTCATTTTGGGTCATAAATTCACTTTCTGCCAACAATTTTCCTTATTATTCATAGTTATTAGTGACTTGATCAATTTTGAGTAATTGATATTTTAATGTAGAAAACTGTAAAATGTTTCTCTTTTTAAATGCATTAAAGCAATCATAAATAGGAATGCATATGTGAAAATAATTAAGGATTACGTAGCTGAGTTTTAGAGACCCATCTTTACACTGCTGTATTCCCTCAGTGAGCTCTAGCATGTAGGTCCTTTTCCCTCAGGGTGGCTACTCATCTCATTTCATTCAAGTCTTTCTCAGCACGTGAATATCCCTACATGATAGGGTCACTCTCTCTTGGGATTTGGGGGTTGGTGGGTCAGGAAAGCAATTTCATGGGAGAAGCTGCATCTTTTAGTCTCTGCCCATTTTTTTCTGTATGACTTACCTTCAGTCGTTCAGACAACTTTCTAGGCAGTTGTATACCATAAATTCTAAAAAGCAGTTTTTAATGATGTAATGCCCACAACCAAAATTTAAAAATCATAGCTTGAATGGTATTCAGTACTGGTATATTGATATTGGAAATGCATCTTGATAGAAAATCAGCAGGGAGGCAGATGCTGTAGTCTTAGCTGCTGTTTTTGTGTGAAGGAAGTCTTGCTACAGCTAGCTCTATGAGGAGGGAGCTTTTGTCATGTGCACGTATGTATTATAAATCATTCTAACCTTTGCAGAATCTGCATTTTGCTCACTTTAAAAATTGCTGCTTTGTGAAAAAAGATCCTGTAATAATGGGAGTATTTTAACCAGAGAACACCAGGTAAAATGAGTCAGGATTTACCAGTGTCCTGAGGAGGTGATGCATTTCTTCAGAACAATGGTTAATTCTTGGTTGTAAATGACTCATGTTAGTAATGATTTATAATTATATACTTCATAGGTGATGCTATCCAGTAACTTCTACAGAAAGAAAATCTGCTCAGAGAGTTCATATCTGCTACAGTCCACCTTTGCATTTTATTTAGGAGTGATGGTAGTGCTAACAAGTAAACTCAAATCAATTTGTTCAAAAAGAAAAAAAAAATTGTTAGTTTCCCTCAAATTTTAAAACATCTGTCTTTGAATTTTGCAGCTGACATGGGCTTTGCCCGGTTATTTAATTCACCTCTGAAGCCTTTAGCAGACTTGGATCCAGTAGTTGTAACCTTCTGGTATCGAGCTCCAGAGTTGCTTCTCGGAGCGAGGCATTATACCAAAGCTATTGGTAAGTCCATTGGACCAAAATGGATTGTTTTGTTCTGTATGTAAACTTTATGTAAACCAAATATTAAAGCTTTGATAAGTTGTTCAAAGGACAGTAGCTGAGTTCAAGGTACGTTAGTTGTTTCTTGAAGAAACCTTAATCTTTGACAAATGGTTTAGTTTAATGGGGTCTCAGGCTATATATAGAAATGAAATGTGTTGCTGGGTTTTGGCTCCAAATGCCCTGCAATGCAATCTAAGTTTGTGGCTTTCACACAGGACTTTCATAAATGCTGTTAGAGGCTATAAAAAATATGGAAGCATCTTTGAACTGCTAGTAGAATTCATATTAGGATTGACTGTGAGGCATGGTGCATTAATTTTATTGCAGAGGTTATTACCTAGTATAATAAATATATGAAATAAAGAATGTACAGAATGGAGCATATAGTGGCTGCACTGAAGCTAAGCTGTAAAATTAAGCTGAATTTTAGACTCTCTGTGTCTTTTTCAAAGACAAATGACAGATGGCCAGAGCTTTTGTGGGCTGTAGAACAGAGGGAACAACCCAGTAGCAAACTGGAGGGAGATTAGATTCACTTTTACAGGATTGATCAGCTTTGCTATGGAAGGGAGAGAGACTGTAGGAAAAGCACTGGGAAGTTTTTCTCTTGCTGCCTCATTTAAAAGATGTGTTAAAGGCTGGCAACCAATTCTGTGAGGAAATAACTTCCCTAGCAGCTACTCCACTTTGCACAGACATATAGGTTGTATGTCAGCATACTGTGTTGTTGTTTCTGTAACCTGAAAGTCTTCCTCAGAACTCAATCTTCTTTTCTTGTTTGGTTTTGTTTTGTTTTTTTAAAAGATAATATCTGTGTTTCTGTCAGCAATTCTAATGTTTATGCCTTAAATGTATTCTTGTTTACTTTTCTGTTAATACTGTGTTTCCTTTAAAAGATCAGATACATCTTTTATATGTTCCTTTAAACTGCTTAATTTGTTTTATTTGCATGTTCCCTCACTTTACTGCCGTTTCTTTTGATTGCAGCTTGTGAAACTGCATGGGCAGTCATAGGCCTTAGTACATAGTTTTTTCAGTGTAGATAAAAAATGACTTTGTAAAAACACTGAGTAATGGGGTTATGCTGTCTGCATTATTGGCCTTTGTCCTTGTTTATGACCTTGTTCATTCAAGGCTCAGAGTAGCACCACTTTGACTTAAAAGTTGTGTTTGTATTTACTAGAAAAAAATTGAGAAAACAACTGGGAAGATTCAGGTGATCTGATTACTAGATAGGATAGCAACAATGAAAAGAGAAAGGTTTTAGGTTTAGGGGTTTTTTTTTAAATGAATGGTATGAAAAAGTTGTGAGGTGTGTGGAGTTGTAGCAATTTGCTTGTTATTCTCTTTCAAGGTATTTTAGATAGCATTTGGTTTATACCAAATACTGTCTATCTGCTGCTACTATATATTACCCAAATAGCCCTACTTTTCAGCTGGTGCTTTTGGGGTTGTTTACTACTTAAACTTGGCTGATCAGCAATTGCACATTTCTTGGTCAGGACAGCGTGGCACTGAATGGACAAGATGCTGGTTGGCTTTTCTTTGTGTTCTGAGTTTCCTTCACTTTTATTCTTAACCAAACTAATTTTTTACAATGTTAAGTGGTAACTACACTTCAAAAACCCCACAAAAACTTGTATGATATTCTCTCAGCTCCTGTATAGTTATTGAATTGGGTACCTCCATTCAAAGCTAAAAGAAAAAGTTGAGGAAGTATTGCACTTCTACAATAGAAACTTGCAATTTCCAACACAGGAACCTTATCTCTGATAAGCTGAACACTAACATTCTACCTCATCCAGATGCTTTTGGAAAGATTCATTTGTTGTTTTGTTGTTTTTTTTTTTTTTTTATTTCTGTTCTCCTTTTTTAAAGATATTTGGGCCATAGGGTGTATATTTGCAGAGCTGCTAACATCAGAGCCAATATTCCATTGTCGACAAGAAGATATCAAAACTAGTAATCCTTATCACCATGACCAGCTGGACAGAATATTCAATGTAATGGGATTTCCTGCAGGTACATACTGTATTTTTATCAGCACTGTTCAAAGAAAGATATCCATATTGCTTTCTTTGCATATGAAGGTGGCAGCTGATCAAAGCAACAGAGCTGCTTAAACACAGTCTTTATTTCATGAGTTATAAATCTAGAATCCAATGCTCAAATTGGATATTTTCCCTTTTATTAATGATAGGGTTTTCTATGTGTATACATGTACCAATGCTTTATTATTTTAAAAGGTTGTATTTAATGGTGGATGATTAAAAATGAGAAGGAATATTTCTGCATTTTTTCGGTACTGATTATTGATTTAGAAGGCTACTGATGATTCATGTAACCAAGAAAAAAAATATATATTTAGTGAATATTCTGTATTTTTTTAACTCATGCCAAAATAAACGTAGCATTTGGAAATAATGGAGGGTATAGATTTTTTAATTTTTTTCCCCTCTTGGTGGTATAGAAAAAAATTCTTTATTCTAAAGCAGAAGAAACAACTGGTTGTATGAACCAAAGCAAATTATAGTAGGGCTATCACTTGTTGCATTTTCCCCTCAGTGTTGGTCATATCTTGTTTTTATGCAGGCTGCCTTGCTTCAGTTAATACTTTGTTTTCTAGTGTTCACATGATTGCAGGAGTCAGAGTAACAGGGGCCTTATTTTTACTTTTGGTTTTATCTTTCTCCTCACTGCTTGTGTTCCCTGCTTCACCATTAATTATGTTTTCTTTTATTTTTTTTTCTAGACTTGCCTCTTCCTTTCACATGACTTCTGTGGTCTATATGTTTGTGTGGTTCTAGAATTTTGTTATTGAACATGCTCTTATTTTTGCTTTTGACCTTTTTTTGTGTGTGTGTACTTCATTGCTTCCCTACGGCTGTATGAGATGCACGGAAATGTTGCCTTTGAATATTGTTTCCTTAGTTTTGCTTCTTCAAGCAATACTGTCCCTTTCTGCTTTTCAACTAGAATTTTACCCTTTTATACTTTTCCTAGTTCATTTGGGTTTTACATTGGTTCTGTATAGCTTACATAAGTAGATCATACTCTTATTTTTGTTTTCTGATTGGTTTAATCAATCTTTTCTGATGGTCTGCATTTGACCTTTAGATTTCTTTGGTTCTTACCAAGAAATGCTTTTCATTCAATTGCAATGATTCTTTTGCATTTTAATTGACACTTGCCATATCTGAAAGTTTCTCATGTCTCTGGGATAGTAAAGAGGAGAATATTTTGTTTAACTAAGTAATAATTAAATAATTATCTCTGATTTACTAATTTACTTTATTAATGCTTTTAAACTCGATGTTCTGCAGTTGTGATGAGACTTAATAAGATTTAAATTGAACCAAATTAGTTGCCCACAGAGCCTTTTCAGGAGTTAGAGCTTAAGCTGTTTGAGGCTAGGTGCTGGTAGTAAGTTTTTTATTTTAAAATCCGTTTCAGCCTTGGTCTACATTGAGATGAATTATTCTTTAATTTGAGGGTAAAAACTTTAATTTTTCTTAACTTTTTGTTTACTAACAGTATTTCTTACTTTGCAGAAGTACCTCTGGGCATTTTCCTGTAACTAAAGGTGCTGTCAGAACAGAGAATCCCTTAGAAGGTGATAGGGTTTGCTGGAGTCCTGTGTGCTCCTGTCCTGAGATCACAGCTGTGTCTAAATAATTAAATAACAGTCCTGAAGGGTTCAAGCACAAGGCTTGATGTGTTTTTCTTCATCATTGTTTTGTGGCCACTGCAGCTGGCATCTTTTTTTCAAGTTCTTGAGTTAATCAACACACAGCTGGAACCTCTTAGGTGTTGGTATGATTTATTGTGAAGAGGTGGTGAAGGAATAGGAGCTAGGGAGTACAAAGACATCAAGGTTAGAGAAGCACAACTTAAAAAAAAAATTAAATCAAGGCCGTGGAGGTACTTGGAAATGCTTTGTTTTACTTGGAGAGAAAGGGAAAAAATAATTAATGCTGCTTTACAGATAAAGATTGGGAAGACATAAAAAAGATGCCAGAACATTCAACCTTAATGAAAGATTTCCGGAGAAACACGTAAGTCTGAGTTGAGCTTTCTTAATAAAGCATATTTTATATCTCTTTCCTACACTAAAATTCTTACAGTTCATGTTGTTTTCTATGTAGATGGCAAACAAAGACTGTGAAATTGTTATGACTTACGTTGTGAGAAATGAAAAATAAAGTTCTCTCATAGTGTTGAACTTGGCCTGCTGAGACGGTGTGGATCAGAAGAGAAGCCAAAGAGGCTGTAAAGGGTGAGGTGGCAGGTGTGAAACAGGTGATGCCAGGAAGACCCCATGCAGCTCTGAAGTTTGCAAAGCACAGTGTGTTAAAGCACAGCTGTTCCCAAATCTGTGGTACTGGCAATGATTTTCTGTAATAGCTGCTTAAAAGGGGTCTGGTACCTTATACCATTTCCAGCAAACAGTGAGTATAATTGTCAGGTTTGGTGTCTAGGGTAGCTTACAATGACTAAAGAAGAAAATATCCTTCAACTTTGCTGTCATATTGTCACAGGCTAATACCTGCACTTAAAATGCCACCCTGTTGCCTGATTTCCATGCTGAGGCATTTGAGACTGTACAGTTGCATACATTTCTTGCATCTGACATGCTATTGCAACCATTTAGAAACCTTTTTTTGAGCTTCTCTTCAAAAAATATAAATACATGAATGTTCTTGTAGCAACCTGTAGGTTGCAGGAGAGCATTCAGATGAGCTTAGTATTTTTCTTCACTGTCATGAGAAATACACAGAATCAAACAGTAGTAAAATTGGTACCTGGCAGTTTAAATCCACTTGATATTTTGCTGTCTGCATGTGGGTTAAAAGTGTGGTTTTTTTGTGGAGGTGATAAATTTTTATAAGGATGTGAGGGAAACATGCCTTTCTGCAGTTCTGATTTTTAAGCAATCTCTGGCACTGATAAGTTATGGGTTTTGCCTGCTTATTGGATTTGCAGGGAGACTAAACTGTTCTTATTAATATGTTTTGTGGCTACCAAGAAAACTTCTCAGTATCAATGACTTGCATATTACAAATATCACTTCTGTTTCCTTTCCTAGGTATACCAACTGCAGCCTTATCAAATATATGGAAAAACATAAAGTTAAACCAGATAGTAAGGCATTCCACTTGGTAAGTTCCTGCGAGCATAAAATATCAAATCCCTGGTATATGTTACAGTTGTTTCTAGTAAGAGTTGAGCTGGTGTCAAGTTCACTGTAACTAACTTCATTCATAAAATTAGGAATAACTGATGCTCTGCAATCTGAAAATTGCCAAATCATTTTATCTTCTCACGTTGATAAAACAATTGAGAGTCATTCACTGGATTAGGTTCAATATCAACTAATTTTGGCGTTTTTGTTCTTTAAGCCGTGTTTAGCCTGTATTTGTATTTGCAGTGATGCTGCAATCCTTTGCCATTTTGCTGCCTTGCATACTTTCAATAACTTATTTTTACTTTTAAAAAGTCCTTATGTGCCTGGTTTGTTTGGGGTTTTTTGCATATTCATTTTTAAGCTATTGAAGAGACCTTAGAGCAGACTTTCAATATGTCAAGGGAGCACGTGTAGACACTTTTTGCAAGGGCAAGCAATGATAGGACATGGGGTAATGGATTTAAGCTGAAGGAGGCTAGAGCTGGAGTGTATATTAGGAAGAAGTTCTTGACTTCTTGAGGCACCTGGGACAGTTTGCACAGAGAAGTTCTGGATGCCCCATCCCTAGAAGTGTTTTAAGACCAGGTTGGATGTGACTTGGACCAGCCTGGAAGGTGCCCCTGCCCATTGCAGGGGAGTTGGAACAAAGTGATTATTAAGGTAGCTTCCAACCCAAACCATGCTATGATATGATATAAGTTTGCATCTTACAGACTTAAAAAGAAAATTAACTTTGGACTTCGACATGTAATTTGGAAAATTTTAATATGTCTTCTTAGTTCACTAATCTTTTGTAGCTTAGAATACTTCTTAGAATACACTTCTTAGAAATACTTCTTATAATACTTCTTAAAACCTTAAAACAATTGTTTTTTCTTTAGAATGTATAACATTCTTTATGAAGACTACAATTAAAATTATGTACTGGCTCAGCCCTGGGAGTGCTTGTGTTGTGTTGTTTCAGAAATCACTGAGCCTTTTTTGTCTGTATTTTAAAGAATATTCAAGTTGCTACAAGAAACTGTATATATGTATTTAGATATGGAGAAGAAGGAATTTAAGAGTCTAGTCTAGTCTCTGACTGGAGATCCTCCTTACATTGATGTTTCCTACTCAGATCAAATGTTTTCAGGCTCAAAAGATAAAATAAATAGATTTTTTGGGGGGTGGATGGGAGTGAGGGAGGAAAAGGAGAAGATTTTACATCTTGGAGATGAGAAAAAGAAAGGAGAGAAAAGGGAAGATAGAGAGGCCTGGGCATTTGAGGGCCATGTGGCTTTTGCTCAGCTGAATCAGGTAATGGTTGCAGTTGTACTGTTATGCATCATTTACTGTGAAGTGTCTCTGCTCTCTGAGGTTAAAAGTTGATGAAATACTAGAGATGTTTACATAAGCAAGGAAACCAGTCCTCTCTGAGAGAGGCCCATAACACGACTTTCTCTGAATGAATTAGCTTCTCTTACAGGCTATGAATGCTCTGTCCAAACCAGTCTGAAATTTCTCATGTGTTCTCTGTCTTGCAAGATTAGAAATTGTTTTCAATGGAGCAACAAAACTAGACACAAATAGTCACATGAAAATAGTCTAAAACACTGCAGCATTTTCTCTTTGCTCTGCTGTAGCACAAGGGGATTGTAACTGTGTGAACACGTTCAGTGTGTTTGTACCAAAAAGCAGTGGTTACATTAACATGCAGAGTCAAGGAGTGGTGTCCTTTACCAGAGCTCTGCCACTCCCCCATCTCTGGTTCTGTCTGTTAGTGCTGAACAACAGGATCTTAATGGGAGTTGGAACTTGGACCCCAGACTGAACACACTCCTCAATCAGTACCTCACCCACCTTCACTCAACACAGCTGATGGCAAGAGAGGGAGCTTTGTGTGATTTGGATGCTATCAGTCAGTGCCAAGGAAGCTAAAAAGCAGTCAGGGCATTTAGTAGTGTAGATGTATCTTTGTTCTTTTGTACCTCCCATAGCTCTGGCTGTGAGAGAAGTACTGTGAAGTTCATCAGCTGTAATAGAATTTTCTCAAAACACAATCTTCTGCTAACAGCTATCTGTCAGAACAGTTCAGTGGATCCCATTTAAAAAACCTGAGCTTTCCAGAACATCTTAAAATCCTGTTCAGGAGCTGCCGATATTTGAACGTGTCTTAGGTTTCCACTCTTGTTTGAGGCTAAGCTCAACTGCCAATGAATGCCTTGGGCCTCTCCAGCAAAGTCTGAACAAGTTCAGTGAATTTCTTGGTACCAGTTCTTCCAGAGGTATTCCAAGATCTTACTCTTTCACAGCTGTTTAGATACAAGTATCTTTTCCTTTTACTCTCTGCATCAGAACAGATTAAAAAGATGTTTATAATCTACTGTTTTAAAATATCTAAATCAAGAAATTCTTGTCAGTGCCAAAAAGTAAAGTTCTGATTTCCCAACTTGAACCAGATTTTTTTCTCCTCTTTACAGACATTCATGTGCATGGTCCCATTTCACAGGCAGAACTGATGTGTTAACTTGAGAAAACTTTGGCTTCTGCCTGCTTCTGCAGCTTACTTTTTTTCCACTTCCACATTCTTGATTTTTTTTTTCCTACTTACTTATGCCCTAGAGTATGGTAAACAGCTGCTCTTCCTGGTTAATTTAATGATTTTTCATCTTCCATGTGGTTACTTTGGTCCATATGAACTGTAGTGATTGTCCCATTCATTGATGATGTATGAAGTTTACTGCATTTTTATTGTGTTGTTTAGCCAAGTGATCTTTACATCAAACAGTTTTTAAAATAGAAAATATTTGTAATAATATGTGGAGGGTTCACTTCTGTGTCACATCTGTACAAGGGTGCAGAAGGAAAGTTTTGATCCCCTGGGTGGATAATGGTTGCACAATCGTTTTGATTTCTTTTTGTATGGCTGAATATGACCAAGACTTGTCAGCATGTGATGGACAACTCTAGAATCCAGTCACCAGAAATTCTGCTAGAATTTTGCAGTGCTTTTTATTTGTGTTTTTCAGTGTGTTGGCAGTTCTTTGTCATGTTTTGCCTTTACCTTTTCTGTCTCTTGGCAATGCTTTTTGAGAGAGTAAGATTTGGCTTGTTCAACATGCTGTTCTGTAAAAACTTCATGTAGACTCAGAGAGCTGAAATAACTTACTGTGAGTTCTCGTGGAAGATGTGAAAAACAAAACTGGACTGATGGTGGTAATTCACAGTTATCACATTCTTAACTGTGCTGTCAAAACTGAAGGCTGAGGAGGGAAATGTGCTTTCTTAACTTCAGCTTTTGAAGTGTGGAGATTTGTGTTGCAGTTATGAATTCTCACTTAATAGCTAGTGAAAGGAGATGACCAGTTCAGACTTAGGTCATGACACTGGATCTTTTTAAATAGGTGACCGTATGAATAGGAAATGTAAATTAATCCTGTTTACATATACATTTTCTTTAAATTAATTCATTTTGCTGTGCTGTGTCCAGAGGAGGGCCATAAAGGTGATCAGAGGTCTGGAGCACCTCTCCTCTGAAGACAGGCTTCAGACAGAGAGCAGGGCTTGTTCAGCCTGGAGAAGAGAAGGCTCCCAGGAGACCTTATAGCACCTTTCAGTACTTGGAAGGGGGTCTCCAGGAAAGCTGGAGAGGAACATTTGTTTCATAGAATGAGAGATATGGGCTTCATAATCGTAGAAGATAGATTTAGATTGGATATTAGGAAGAAATTCTTTATTCAGAGAGTGATGAGGCACTGGAACAGGTTACACGAAGCTCTGGATGCCCCAACACTGGACATATTCAAGGTTGGGCTGGACAGGGCTCTGAGCAACCTGGTCTAGTTAAAGGTGTCCCTACCCATGGCTGGGGGCTGGACTAACTGACCTTGAAAGGGCCCTTCCAACCCAAATCATTTTGGAATTAAAGCTGCTAGTACATTGTGGAAACTTTTTGAATGGTTTTGCCAGAACACTTGTGACTGGTACTGAGTGTCCTAGGGCTTTGCAAGTGAACATAGGTGTCCTTTGATAGGAAATGGAGTCACTGTTTTAATAGGAGAGAAAAATGTGGTTATGCCATTTATGGTTAGGCTTTTGAGTTCAGACACATTTGTATCATCTTGTCTTTCAGGAATACAGTGAAGTTTCTATAAATGGTTTTGGTAATGTAAAGGTGTTTCCCCCTTTTTTTTTCTTCTTTTTTTCCAGCTTCAGAAATTGCTCACTATGGATCCAATAAAGAGAATTACCTCAGAACAGGCTATGCAGGATCCTTACTTCTTGGAAGATCCTCTTCCCACGTCCGAGTAAGTGGTCAGTTTATTAACCTATCAGTGCATTCAGAGATGCTTTAGAGCTGTGCTTTCTCTCTGCCCTAAGTATGTTTGGGAATATTGAGCTCAACACTGGCTAACAACCGAAGAAAGCTATAACCACTAAAATGCCATTCGTGGTTTTTAAAATTAAGTAGCATTTTTATTAATCTCTTGCTTTATGGAACTTTGATCCTATTAGTTGCAGCACTAATCTTGTTACTCACTGACAGGTTGATTATGCATGCTGCAGATCTTGGTAGACAACTGCTAAGTGCCTGCAGGTCCACTTCTCTGCCTCAGAATGCCAGATGACAGTCTCTAATTAGTTTACATTTTTGTCTTAGCCTTTGTTGTAAATTCACTGGGTGGGGAAAGTCAACTCTGTGTCTCTGTGCTGTCATCCCTAACAACTTAAATCCATTTTCTGTAGACATTCGTTTTTGTTTGCACAGGCAGATTTACAAAAGGGAGAAAATTTATGGGCAATGAATGATTTCATTAAAAATTAAGCCCTTCTTCCAAAAGACTAGCCAGAGAGCGTGACTGTACACCCTTTTAGGAAAGCTATTAGTACATCCTGCCTGTGATTCTCTACCTTTATGTAGGGAAGAATTGATAAAATATGTATACTTACAAGGAATTAATTAAAAATGAAATTATTTCACTATAACCTACTGGATTATTTATAGCATCTCCTGACCTGTCTGTGTGATTTAAAGTCATGCGAATGATTGGCTGTTGCAGAAACTGCTCTTAGAGTAGTGGTTGGCTTTTTTCTCAAATTTAGGTTGACATTTTCATGTGACTACACAATGAGTGTTGCTAACAGGTTTGTAGAGACTTTATTATAAATACATTCTACTGATGAAGGGCAGGTAAATATTAGCTTGCACTAGCAGTAGCAATTCCATGTGGACTGTGAGATAGGAATTGACAGGTGAAATTTCTAGTTACTTTAAAACTTTATTTTTCCAAGTGGTTTTGTTAAAAGTCAGTGAAGTTTCCAGGAATATTTTTAGTTAGTCCTGAGACTGTTAATTACACAAAAGCTATAGTGAGATAGCTCTTTGTGCCCTTGCAGATACCTAACAGGTGCTGTACCTTTCTAACCAACAAAAAAAATTATTGGGAGCTTAAGTTCGTGTGTAAGAGTCAAATGAACATTAAAATCAAATGTGAATATGTTTTTACAAAGTTTAGAATAATAGACAGGGAATAGTTCTCCCTTAGTTACAGGTATCAAATGGTGGCTCAGGCAACTTGAAACTATCATGAGTGAAGTGTGAATCTTACAGGTCTAACCCTTCTGTTCTAATACAGTGATAAATAGACTTTTTTGGGGGACAGTGTTTTTGCAGGTTGTCAAATCCCTTACCCAAAACGAGAATTTTTAACAGAAGAAGAACCAGATGATAAAGGAGACAAAGTAAGTACTAGAAGAACAGTATCATCATGTTTCACTGGCTTTTACACTATTTCCTGATTTCATGTTATTTCATGTACTGCTTTTGAGTTGAAATTTTTCTTTGTGTTTAAACAATTGAGAAGAACCAGCAGCAGCAGCAGGGCAATAACCATACTAATGGAACTGGTCATCCAGGGAACCAAGACAACAGTCACACACAGGGACCCCCACTGAAAAAAGTGAGAGTTGTTCCTCCTACCACTACCTCAGGTGGACTTATTATGACCTCAGACTATCAGGTATTTTGTTTTATTCACATATTGTGTGTTTGCTTTTCATGTTTAGAGCAGTGTTTCTTCAAACTAAAAAAGTTATTTTGTAAATGTCACTGTACTAACTGTTACTTTTTGGCATCTTTTGAATTTCTTTTTTCGGATTAATTTGGTTGATGATTTGTTGATATCCTAATGCTCTTTAGGTTAGGAGTAAGGAAATTAGGATCAAGCATTATTAGAGTTACTAATTATTACCTTCATATTAGGGAATGCTAATGGTTATGGACCAGGAGCCTGTTAAGCTGTGCTTTGTATCACCCAAAAATGCCATTTCTTGCTTGAAGAAGCCTGTAATGGTAGGAGGCAGAGGATATTGCAGTAAAAGAAGTGGTGAAATAAGAATCTGAAGAAGTGTTTTAGTTGGGTTAATGGATGTGGAAACAGTATTTTGGATGACAAATAAAGAATTGGCATGGTGCTGTCAAAATCTCTTTTGAAGATTAAGGGAGATTCCAGGTTGAGTAAGCCAAATATTACAGATCTGAAGACGGGTGAGGTGGTGGCAGTCAATGATTGAGGAAGATGAGGAGGTGCATTGGGGAAAAACAGTTGAGGAAAACATGAAAAATGTGTTCTGGCCCTCCTGCATTTGAGCTTGTACTCAGACATGAAGAAATCAGAGCCTGGGGTTTAAGAATATCTTCGTCATCCCAGCCAAGAATACCTGAGTTTTTGGGTTTGGGTGAGGCTACTGCTGCAGACTGGGGAGAAGAGAGTTAAGTACAAAACCTGTAGTTAATACAAGCTAAGAAATTACAAAGAGGAGCAGGGAAGTCTTCAAATGATTCCCAGGAGCAGTTAGACAACAGCAGATTTTTGCAAGCCCAGGGAATAGGCAGTTTCAAGAGGAGGCATGCTGCTGGAAATGTTAGCCTGCAGGAGCTAACCATTGCAGGCTGGTTCCTGTGGAATGCACAGTACAGGCAGCCAGTTGGCAGACAGTCTTGGATGAAGTCAAAAGATGGGGAAGTTGGAAACTACTGACAATGTTTTCAGTTAATTTAAAGATTAATATCTAATTATCCCTCATAATGGAAACCCACTCAGCTGGGCTTATAGTCTGTAGCAAAATGTAGAGAGAGTTAAAAAATGGAGTCAGTAAAGCTGCTGCTGTCAGCATGCCCCTCAGTTTGATATGGCTTCTCTGTGAACTGCTTTGAAAACTTGCATTTCAGAGTTTGTTCCTGAGAGTACCAAATAGTCTCAGAAGCTGCCTGGGGGCATGCCTTCATCCTTACCTAAATCTGTGTACTCTCAGCATTGGCCAAAACTTGAAAGTACTAAAAAAATGCAAAATAAGATCATTTTCAGGAGCTTTAGTGTGAGACCCTTCATATAGTCCCCAAGTGCCTTTGTTCAGTTTATCCCAGGACATCAATAACACATCAGCTTGCAGGTCATTCTCCTTGAACAATATACATTTTTAGAGCTGTTTGAGCTGTGGTGAGCCTTAACTATAGTTCTGCAGGGTGGGGTGCCTCTAAGTATAAATGCCATCTTTTTTTTAGTAGGATTATCCATCGCAGGCACTCTTACAGGAGTTTCATCCCTTTCAATCTGGCAAGCTGCAGTCAATTGCTGTTTTGGCCTTTTAATTGGCTCTTTCTTCCACTTCTTAAAAACACACACACGGAACAGAAGGCAAATGCAGCTGTAACTTTCTTAATCTTGCCCTCGGGTGGAGTCACACATCTAAGGAGGTTGATTCAGAGGTTGTGTGTACTGTGTCAGGGAGCCCCATTTACATGCCCTATTTACATGCCCTTCACCTTGTTTTGCTGCTGCATTGTGGCATTTTGAACAACTTCAGTTCCCAGTTCTGGGAGCCATGGCTGAGGTTTGCTGGCTGGCAAGTCAGACGACTCAGATTGCTCGGCCAGAGTTGGCATCAGTTTGTCTTCAGTTCATGCTCACCAAAATTTTTGTACTCCAAGATGTCCAAAAGGGATTGCAGCTGGGGGCAGCCCGTGTTGGCAAACATAATTTCAGGATGTTTTTTCCTTAAGATAATGATAACTGCTGCTTTTCTGTCTCAGGAGCTCTTATTGGTAACTTGACTACTCCCAACCAATCTTTCTGCTGTTTTCCTAGGAAGGAAAATAGCTGGTTTTCAGAAAAATAGATCTTTTCCCCCCTAGCCTTGCAAAGAGGCAGTCAGTAGATTTGTTCTGATTAAGGTGTCTGGAAAACATGATAATTGAAGAGAGGAGACCCTGACCTTGTTAGCACTAGAACAAAGCAGTTAAGAGTTTCCAACTGATGGTTTCAGGTCTCCCTGAAAAAAATTCCTCAGATTTTTTGCTTCTGATCCAGCAACTTGAGGAGAGGGAAAACAAACATTACAATACAACCCTCTGTTTTAATCAAACACCTGTTCCTTTGTTCTTCCTTTGATTTGCTCAAATTCCCCATATAAAGCTTGTGAAGAAGGATTGCCATCTCCTGGGCAAGGCACACTAAGACAGTTTCTGCATTCACTCAGAAGTCAAATTACTCTCTGCAGGGCACATTGACCTCATATCCTTTTCTGCCATGCATAAAAATAGTAGACACATGGCACACAGACTTTCTTGCCTCCTTGTTTAAATCTGTAATGTGACACTCCCAAAGGCAACGTGATTAAACAGGCTGGAGCAATTCCACTACTCTGAGCTTTTGCTTGTGATAACCCTCTGGGTGCTTAATGGTATTTGGAAAGGATTGGATATTTACTTTTGTTCTTAAACAAAAGCCATTTGTTGCTCTGGGTGTCAGGAAAGAATCTGATTTTTCATTGCCTCTGTCCTAAAATAAGATCTGCTTTAGAAGTCAGGAAGTGTTTTACAGCTGAAATGAGTGGTCAGTTTTAAATGGTTAAACTTGTGATGGTTTCCTACATACAGGAACCACACATGGGCAAAACCAGCGTTCAAGACTTTTACTCTTTGAAGTACATCCTGTGTGTGTAACATGGAGGAGGGTGACCCAGAGCTGTGACCCTTCTGTTGATGAGTGACTTAGTCCTTCTCTCAAGGCTGCAGGCAAATGTCACAAAGTTCAGTCACTGCTAATGGTGAGGTTCAGCAGTGCTGGTTTGTTCCCACTGATGTTAAGTGCTGGCCCAGCCATTTCTCTCCCTTTTCTCTAGAGGTGTTAGCTCAGTCCTGTGAGTGTGTGCTAACAAGTAGAGTGTGCCTTTTTTATTTCTGCCATCGTCTCAGCATCCTGGGTATGGCTTCTCTTCTAAATGCTGTACAATTAGAAAAAAAATGGGGTTTTTGTTTTTTATGTTGTGACTTAATATTTTACTTTGTCAGAGTGTTGGTTCACCACAGTTTTTTTCTATTCAGGTCTCAGTAGCAATACCTTAGTCCTGGAATAGTTACTTTATATAGGTTTCCAGACGTCTTCCAGAAGCAGCTTTTCCTAAAAAACGTAATACATCCGGTGATACCAAGAATTCAGAAGCTACACAGTTTCTAAATGCTGCAAAGTTTGTAAGAGCATGTAAACCTTAATGTGAATATAAACCAGCACAGTAATGAACTGAAATTGTATTAATTGAATGAAATGTTAAATGCTACTAAGTGGTCAGATACTTTTATTGCAAATCTCATAGGCAGTTCTTCTTTCCTTTTTAACACATGATCAGTAAATAATAACTTTTAGGTTAAAATTGAAGTAGGCAGTTGCTGGTTTGCTGAGAGCTTCTTGTAATGATGAATGCTCCACTCAAATAAATGTGGGATTGCTGGTTGAAAGGGGCCTCTGGAGACCATCTAGCCAAGTCTCCCACTTGGAGGAGGGCTGTTGCTAGTTCTGACTCACTCAGGTTAGCATGGCTTTGTTAAGCTGCATCTTAAAAACCTTCATAGAGAGAGAAAGAGACCTCACAGACTCTATGGGCAGGTCCTTCCAGTGCTGTACTGGCCCCTTAGTGTCCCTTCTGAACCTCCCAAGCCACAATCTAAGGACATTTTTTGCCTGAAATACCTGGTTCCACTGAGGAACGTGATGCTGTTGTCTATAAACTCTCCTTCAAGTATTTTAAGGCTGCTGATAGATGACACTTTAGCCCAGTCACAGTGCTCTCAGCCTGTGCTCCTAGGTCACACAGAAGGGTGGCAAGCATATCCTCTATGTGTGAAAATCCCCAGAATAAGGCAGAGTGGCTCATCAGCAGTAAGATGGCTCACCTGGACCTCCACCCCAGCCTACCTTCTTGGTAGGAGAAGGGAGCCAGTGGAGAAGATGGCTGCCGTGAGTGGTGGTAGCCCAGTGTCACGTGCAGGTGCACAGTAGCCATCTGGAGGGCTGGCTGGAGGTATAACTGTGATGGGTGACGATTCCCATGAGGGTGGCTAGCAGAAGGCTGGCAGCTGTCCCTTTCTGACCTGGCGTTCCTGATGTCTGTTACCCGCTGTAATCAGAGTAAGTGAAACAAAGGCTGGAAGTGCAGCTGCTTTGAGGCTGTGTGCTGGTGCCTCTTGCAGAAAGGAGTCAGTAGGTGAAGCTGTCCTGCGATGTCCGTGTTACGAAGGGCCGTGTGTCTGTGCTTTCCCCCTGCAGCGTTCCAACCCCCATGCTGCCTACCCCAACCCCGGACCAAGCACCTCGCAGCCACAGAGCAGCATGGGGTACTCAGCTACCTCCCAGCAGCCGCCGCAGTACTCGCACCAGACCCACCGGTACTGAGCCGCCCGCGGTGCCGCCGATGCCGGCGCTGCAGGACCGGCCGCAGCTGCGTGCCGGGAGCCCGCCTCGGGCCACAGAATGTACTGTACAACCACACCTCCCACCCGTCCGACCGCCACGGCCCTCCCGGCCCACCTGCAGCCTGCTCCGGGGGTCACACTTGGAAAGAGAGCGCTAGCACGGTTTGTGTTGTGGATATGCTACTTCCGTAGGTTACTTGACATGGTTCAGACTGACCGATGCGTTTTTTTCAGTGACAGTCTGTAGCAGGTGAAGCTGTGAAATGTGCTAGGGGCAAGCATTTTTGTTGTCGTATGTGGTGAATTCTCTTGATGTAACAACTCCATCTGACCGATAGTACACGACATCTTTGAACTGGTACTTGAAGCATACAGTATATGTTACCATGGCAAAAAAGCAAACTAACCGTAACTCTCAGACAGTTTTGATAGACGTTTATTTTTAGTGACTTTTGTGGGTTGGTTCATTTTCCACCTGGATCAATGTTTTATGACCGACACGATTGCTACGATGAGATTTTTTTAAGAACATGAAAGCGTTTGCATTTTTTCCCAGCAATTACAAATGTCCCAAAGATTTATTTCCAACATAAGTTTTTGTTTTTTGTTTTGAAATCTATGACTTGACTGGTATTAAAGCTGCTATTTGATAGTAAAATAAGTATGTTGTCATTGATATAAACATGTTTGGTTCAGCAAACAAACTAAAATGATTGTCATAGACAGTGTTTTATTTTTTTCCTGTTGGTGTTAATGATTTGTGAGCATGCTTTGGGATTAAAAAAGCATGAATGATATTTCCTAAAAAGGTGCGGCATCCATTCAGATATTTTGTCATGATTTTTGAGAACCAGCTTGGTGTAGTGGATTTTAAATTTTTGTTCAGTTAATTTTAATTTTTTTTTAATGTTCGCACGTTGTTTAGGGGTGCCATTCCTACTGCAGAGGAACAAAGTGTTAGGAGAGCCTTAGAATTTATGAGGAAAAACTTACATACAATGTACTGTATCAAACTATTTTACATGAATGACACAAGTATTCTGAGTAAAAAAAAAAAAAAATCAAACATTGTTAAAACAAGGTGTTATGTAATAAATTTATTTTTCATAAATCTGCATATGACCTTTGCCTGTGTTCCTTTTTATCATTGACAACCCCCTGCTCCCCCATCCACACATCTATATCAGGTTGTGTCCTGAGAAACGGCATCCAACAGGAACTTGGCTTGCAAGGCAGGCTTCCATTAACTGGTGAGAGGGATAATTTTTCTTTTGAAGAGCAGAAAAAAAAGGCATTACTCCTGTTCTGTACTTGTAGCTGATCAGCTGGAGATACTCTAAAACTGAGTTTATTACTAGTGACATTTCCTGCATCAGGCAGCTCCTTTTCATCTACGAAATCCAGTGGCATTCCTGTCTGGATAGTTCTGAGGTTTCTGTAGCTCATTCTTACTTTGGTAGGTAATATCACATTATGATTTTGACATGCAATACACATAGGATATTTTTCTGCAGGTGCTTCATGTAGTGTGACTATCAACTGGTGTGATTCATCCAAAAGCACTGAGATGCTGATGGGGAGCAAAACAAAAACCAAATCATTAGCCAGCCTGAAAGGCAAACCATGTTTGGGGTGAAGATAAAACTACCTGACTGGGTGGACTACCGGTTCAAGTATTCAGGAGGCTCAGTTCTAAAGGAGAAAATCTGAGTGCAGAATTTATGCTGCTTTTATGATACTGTATGATGCCCTCCTTATTTTGACATAAAAGATGTCAAGATCTCTTTCCTTGGTTTCTGGAACAAATGAATATATAAGTGGGAGTGCCTTAAACTTCTTGGTTTGCTTTTCAAGTGAAAGCATTTTCAGTTTCAACTCTTAACTTCTATATAGGCTTTAAGCTTGCCTGTTCAGTGTGTCCGGGCTGTGCCCAGCTACTCAGATGGTGCCAAGACTAACTTTTTGTTTAGCTGAAGTGCTATTGGCCCAGATTTTTGTTTCCTATTGATGTATATACATATTAATGCACAATAGATAATATTATTCATGTAATAGCAGACTTCGATACTACTATATTGTGATGTCAGAAGTAGCAGGGTTGCTTGAATTTCATTTTTGCAAAAGGCAATGCATCCAGTTGACAAAATGTGCTCTTGCCATTAGTTTATGCTTGAATTTAATTTTCTTATTAAGAATGTGTTTGAGATAAAGATGCAGCTTATCAAATAATTATAATAAAACTAAATTATATACTGCATTTAGTTATGAATAGGCTGCTACTCTCAATTTCATTCACTTGTATTCTCATTTATAGTAGTTGTATTGCAGATTACATCGACAAACAGATCCTACAGCGAAGTCAAATACTTATGTCTCAGTCATCTGGTCATTTGTCAGGAGGTACTTGAGGTTTTTTCTCTAGGACTTTGGAAGGAAAAAGTTTTTCAGTGCTTGGTATAACCTGTGGTACCTTGAAGACCGGGTATGATTCTGTATTGCAGATAAGGTCAATCACATCATATTCATGATACTTGTAAGGGTTCTTCTGCATCAAATAAGCCTTTCCTGAACTATATAAAAATACATTAATCCTGTTGCTATGCTCTTGATGGGGCTTTTACATGAGGGTTACAGAGGGGAGGAGAAGAAAGCACCTTTGAGAAGGGTTTAATAAAAGAGTTACAAATTCCTGTGAGGAGATGGCAGCAGCTGCCAGCATGCAAGCCGTGCCTCTTTGCTCATGTGGCTCAGCTTTTGTTACTGGATTCAAGAACTTCAAAGCTTCTCCTTACCAACAATTATCTGGACCCATCTGAGTGCATTTAAAATAGCTGGAGTCTGGAAGCCTGTCTTTGTTGCTGTGATTAAAGAACAAATTGTTTTGCTAGAGTAGGCTTATGTTGAAAATGAGCTACAAGCTTAACTTGATGGTGAGGATAAATGTGCTGTTGCACCTTAACCTTGGCACTCACAGCAAGCCTAGCCTGTGGCAGCTCTGCATTTACCATAGCAAGTAAAGATCCAGCTGCTTCAGGAAGAAATAACTTGTGCACTGATCCCTTTTGAAGAGGGTTTCAGCATTAGTGGTGGGAGGAGCAGGACGGTTCTTCCTAGAAAGAAGAACTAAAAGGCTGGTTTTGTCCTCTTCTTTCCTGTGTGTGTAAATATAAATAGGAAAACACTCAGTGCACTCACTGAGTTGGCCATGGCAGTGCCCAGCTGAGGGGTAGGCCAGTGTTCAGTTTTTCTTTCACCTTTTTTTCCAGGGGAGGTTTAGGCTGGATATTAGGAAAAGGTTATTCACCTGGAGGGTGGCTGGACAGTGGAACAGGTTTCCCAGAGAAATGGCCAAGGCTCCAAGCCTGCCAGAGTTCAAGCACTTAGATCATGCTGTCAGTCACGTGCTGTGATTTTTGGGGTTGTCCTATACAGGGCCAGGAGCTGGACTTGGATGATCCTTGTGAGTTCCTTCCAACTCAGGATATTCTGTGATTCCTTTGTTCTGAAGCCGCTGCTGGGCACTCTTCTGGCTTCACTGGAAGGCCAGCCATGGTCTCTGTCTTTCATGTGTGGTGCCTGTTGATCATTTTATGGGCATGGTTAGGCAGTTTGGCTGTCACCAAGTGGGGTAATGCAGCCTGCAGGATCTCAGGAAGGAAAGACATAGAGGATTTCCTGGGGCCAGTGGTGAAGTTACAGCTCTGCCATTTGGGGTGAATATTGTTACCATGGTTAAGATGAGCCTCATTTCTGCAGAAGGAATGAGTAATGTGGTGCTCGCTACACGCTGTTTTAGTTCTCCCCCTGAACAGAGCAGCCTTTTTGTTGAGTAGGGCAGCCATCCCAGCATCTTCCTTCAGGCTGAGTGGTGACAGCGCTTCAGGCTGCCAGTTCTGAGACAGTTTAATATCCAGCGTCCCTGGAGACCAAGGCAGATGAGCCTAAATCAGTGTAATTTGCTTGTCACAGCTATGGATAAAGAACACTCAGCGAAATAATTTGTCAGACATCTGAATGATGGGATGTACAAACTGTACTCCAGCAGTAGGATAGGGGGAGAAAAAGGTGCTTACCCTTTGAAAGCATAACAGAAACAAAGCTGCTGCTGTTGTTTCCACCAGGTCTCTTGGTGGAAAAGTTCCTCTCCTCGAGCATTTCCGGCAGCCTTTATCTTGGTGGTTGGCTTCAGTGATGGCAGGAGCTGCCTCCAGAGGACTGTCTGTACTTGCAGGGATCTTGTGCTGGAGAGCTGGGCACTGGCACTGGTGTTAATGAAGCCATTGCCCTGGGGTGATGCACGCCAGCTTGAGCCCAGGATGGGAATCTGGATGAGCTCCATCACTGCTCTGAAAGCTCCCATGTCACAGGATGTTGAAAAGTACTTTTCAGCCTGCCAGGATTAGAGTGCCTTTCCTTGGCTCTCAAGGAGTTTAATTATCCCTGAGTTCACCTATCCCTTCGCATTTCTGGTTCTAAGTAGGTGTGCCCTGAGCCAGGAGAGGTGGTGAAAGGGATAGTGCAGGAGTGGTTGTTATTTAAGCTGCTCAGCACACCTTGGCACTTAGCCCTGAGTGCCCAGAACCACCAAGGCCAGCCTTTACGGCATGCGCTTTTGGGAAGTGTTTCCGTTTGCTCAGCCGGGGATGTGGGAAAGCTGCCATATCCTTGGAGCAAGCCTTTGTTCAATGTTTGTGGGAGCTTTGAATTTGTACACTGTGTCACCCACAGTGTGTGAAGAGCAGGCACCCCTCTGACCCCCCATTAGGTACGGCTGGAACGCAGCGGCTGACTGAGGGAGGGAGGGAGGTGAAGTAGGGATTGGTATGGACAGTGCTTGCAGGAGTGCTGAGACAGAGGTGAGAAGCCCTTGAGCAGATGCTTATGGAAGGCCCATGGTTGCACTGAAAAGGCCCAGAGGTATTGTCTTGCCCTGAGGTGTAAAGAGCACCTGTCCTTTGTGGGAGCTCCTTCCTTCTCTGACTCGCTGTGCCAAAATCTGACCATGTCCTATAGTGGTTTATGCAGGGTTGCCTTTAGTATTTGGCTGGTCTTCCCACAGGGTGGTGGCCAGGTGTGCTAAGAGCTGCTCTTCTGTTTATAGTGTTTCTCAAGTATACTTAGGGACCTGTGAAGTTCCTGCATTAGCCAAGCTCCACCTTAGTGGGTTTGCGCCCTTACCTGGGCAGGGGTGACAGTAGGATTTTTGGTTTGGCATTCTTCACACCTGCTTCAGCCATGTCCTCCTGTCGATCAGAACATGGAGACACTCAGCAAACTGTGGAGAAGAATTCTTTGAGGATAAATCCTACATTTGGGTGCCAGCAATGATCCCTGTGGGAGGTGGGGTTTGCTTTGAGGTGTGCTCAGCTCAATACAGACAGCGCATACACAGCTCGGGCACTCCTGATGTCCTCTGCACGGGCTTCAGGCTCTGCTCTGGCTCTCTGCCCCACCTTGCTTTCAGATCAAGAAAAGGTGAGTGTGATGTCCAAGCCCCGGAAATCCCTGTATAAACTCCTAAAACGTGTTCCACTCCTACCAGCTGTGCAGGTATGTAATGCAGCTGCGCAATTTACTTGCACACCAGACAAAACCAGCTGGTCTGAAAATCTCCTCAGTGTCTTTGGAGGCCTTGCTGGGAGAGCCCTGTGGGGACTTCTGACACAGAGCAGCCTGTGCCTCCCGAGTGATGGGCAGATGATGCCTGGGGCTGATCAGCAGCTGCTTGATCAGATCTCATCCAGCCCCTGCTCCATGGGTGAAGAGGTGAGGCTGTCATTTGCAATCACACGCTTCTCCAGCTCCCCAGGAGGAGGGGAAGAAAGGAGGCTCACGCAGTGCTGTGTGGCTCTGAGGGGAGGAGGGAAGGTGGTGGCTGTGGGCAACGAGGTGCTGGTCAGTCAGGCTGGCTGGTCTGGTGCCCTGGAGCTCAGCAGGACATCAGTGGCTCGAGATGCTGAGGGGACCCACTGTCAGAAGGGACAGTCTGCTGGAAAACCTCCTTTTGTCCAGCTGAAAAGTTGCAGAGCAGATGAGCGCTGGAAGGCAGATCTGATGGGCTTGAAGGAGGAGACCAGCTCATGTCCTGCAGCTGCTTTACACAGCACCTGGTTCCTCGCAGTGCTTCCAGTGTCTGCTGGGATCTGCAGTCCTGTTTCCAGCCCCCTGGGCATTTATTGCTGTGCCCTTGCCACAAAGTACCAATGAGTGCAGCATCCCGAGTGTGTGAACAGTGAGGCACAGTCGTGGGGACATTGGTGACACAGGTGCCAAACCACTGCTCTAATGAACCACACGCTGGGTTGTGTTACAGGAGATGGATTATTTTGGTTACAATATTACAGAGTGGGAGAGGGCTCTAAGAGAGATTTTAGCTTCCACTAGGAAAGAAGGCAGGGAAAATGGATCAACATAAAACATTATCATGAAAGCTTGTCTGTCATACTTTTCTATCTGTTGGGGATTTTTTTAATAGAGAATAAAAAGTATGAAATCCAGTTCACTGGGAGCAAGAAGGAATGGTATCCCAGAGGTTTGTGTTTTAATGGAGTAACATATGCTGCACCATGCAGTGTCCATAAACCAGCAACATGCACATACATCAAAGGAATGAGGAAAAGCCAATCTGCATGTGGAGGACAAAGTGGGTATAACAAACCTGCAGTTTGAAGGAAAGGCCATGAAAGGGGAGTTGCCCCCTGGTTTGGCTCCAGCACATTGTACACACGTGCCCACAGGCAGTGCCTGATCCCACTGCATGGCCCAGGTGTGCAGCAGCCACAAGTGCTGCTCCTGGGGTTCAGTGCATTTGAGGGGGGTCCTGGAGGGTGCAGGGCCACAGGCAGCAGAAGGGATGGGGCAGATTTTGTTTCCACTGCAGTTTTTTACAGAACATTGCAAAATGGGGTAGAGAAGCCCCAGCGTCCTCCCCAGAGGAGACTGGAATATAGAAATCACTGTTACTGAATTTGCAGTTTATTCCTTAATTAAAGGCATTTCCAGAGAAAAGGGTTAAACATCCACACTGAAAACCATTTTTACTGGCTGGAAACCTAATTAATGGATTGTAAAAATTACTCTCCTCGAGAGCAGCACCTTAAATAGTAGTATTTAAACAGGGTAAATTACGCTCCATGAGGTTACAAGTACACCTTTGCTGATCCTTAACATTCCCTGTATAATTCTTAAAAATGCCAGGAATTAAAATATTGATTATGCTAATTATTTATAAAATGTTAATACCCCAAAGTTATTCAGAACAAAATCCTGTGCATAAAGAGCAATGATGCAGAACATGGCCTGTCCTGAGAGGTTATTGATCTTCACAGTGATGTATCAGGGAAGATTATTGTATATATATATTTTTTTTCCATTGGTATTTCAGCCAGTCTTTTGATCTGAAAATCTTACAGCATCAATGCCTTGGAGCAGATGCAGTTGGGGATCAGGATCTCCCAAATAAACCATCACACACCTCCTCAGGCTTCCAAGTCCCACAGAAAGAAGGAAAAATCCCCCCAAAACCTGAGACACGTCAAACCACAGAGCGGGGAAGGTTATATGGGTATGTCATGGACTCTGAAAATACCAAAGCTGAGGCCACGGTAAGAGTAGTTAAAAGGTGTGCCAGAATGAAAACTACCTAGAGAGAAAAGCAAACCAATACTCTGGAGATACTTATGAATGCAAGGGTGCTGCAGGGCAAGCAGGCAGTGCTGTGGTTTGAAGCTGGGCAGTCCCAGAACCTGGAGCAGTACCAGGACCTGCTGCTCCCACCCGTGCCAGGAGCTGAGCCCGCAGCTGAGTCCCCATTGCATTCCCAGATGGCATCAACATTTCCTAATGCTGCTCCTGCCCAAATCAAGCTCCACTCAAAGACAAAATTTCCCTCTCGAGCTGGTGCCTGGCAGGGGCCCATTGGGGAGTGAGCCCAGGGAGGCACTGTTGCTGCTGTGCCAGGGGCTGGGCAGAGGTGGGTGTCAGGGTTTGGCCAGCCCTCATCTCCACTTAGTGCCACATTACATGGAAGAGAATCTGACACAAATCAGAGCAAATGCAGCCCTCGGGCTCTTACTGATCAAGCCTCACACAGAGGGTGCTATTTCTAATAAATATTTTAGGCAGTAAAACATCCTTCAGAGAGGGCTGCTGCATTCCCGTTGTGTGCCTTCTTCCTGGGAGAAGCCTGCCTTAGCTGCTTCAAATATCCAAATGCTTGATATATAGTTACTGTTTTATGGAAAAATGCCTCCGGGTGAGATGTGTTTAATAGAGAGAGGCTAATATGTGAGTGATTTATCTCATTTTGCTAAGTTCATGCCTGTAATTCAATAACCCCATGAGCTACACTTAACTGTATTCAATAAAGATGATCTAGAGGAGATGTTCATGCAGGTGAAGGATTCAAGAACTGGAGGAAAGGTGGTTATAAATAAGTGGATTTGAAGTAAACAGGGAGCTCAGGCAGAACTCTCCCCCAGGATAAATGTCTTGAGCATCATTAAACCAGTACAAATGGCTCTGTGAGCTGCAAAGATTTCTTGCTCTGAAAGGAAAAAGCTGTGAGAGAGACTTTCATTAGGGAGAAAATGTCACCTTGCGCTCCGGCCGTGACCCAAATCCTGCAGCAATCCTTCGTGAGCTGTCATCCTAGGGAGCATCCCCAGCAGAGTGTGCCGGATCCTCTGGCGATGAGGAGGTGTTACAAAGGGCATAGGAGGGTGGTTTTACAAGCAGGCAGAGGAAAGACATGTGACAGCCCAGGGCCTTATCCTCCACCTGCTTTCGAAAACCTTCAGACACGTACCTGGGTGTGCAAAGTGCTTTACAGACAGCACTGAGTGCAAACTCTGACAGCATGACAAGGAAATGCGGTGTCTAAAAGCTGTTCAGGGCTGTAATTGCCCAGTTTGATTGTAAAACTAAAGTAAACAGCAGTGGCAGCTGAGTCACCCAATTGCAGACCTGAAGCACTTCTAAGTTAGGTCTAAAAATATCTTGTGTGCTTCTAAGTTACTGGCTGTATGGAGAAGAAAAGGGCACTGAAAAATAAAGGTATCACAGCATTGGCAGTGGGGCTTTGGGGCAAGGTGTGAGCATTGTCCTTGGCCCAGCACTGTGGCCAGCAAGGCTGTGTGGGCACCCAGCACTGGTGGCTCACTGTGTGCAACTGCAGGTGCCAGCCTGGGCCAGGAACGGGCTCTCAGCGTCTGCCCCACAGCCAAGTGTGACAGCCCACCCCAGACAGCCAGTGCCTAAAGCAGTAGCAATAGCAGGGCAAAGAGAGGGGTTTTCAGCCAAAAAGGTGATAGGAGAGGCCTGGGGACAGCAAATCAGCCGTGGCCATTCCTTGCTTTTTCGCAGCCAACACCTTGGAGGCATGGAGCAAAAGCAGGAGGCAGCAGCTCCAAAACAGAGAGGTGCTGTCACACTGCATGTCATTACACAGTGGGGCTCTGCCATGGAAGCCGGTCAGTGCCAGCCACAGCTTCAAAACGTGGCAGGAAAAAGTCATGAAAGGAAAATCATTTAAACTCTATTGCTTACAGACACACTAACTCCGGCCCAGGAGGTGCCTTGGATCCCCCTGGGTGGGGAGGAGAGGTTGGGAAGGTGCTGCAGTGGGTTCACCCTGTCCTCACCCTCCTCCCATGTCATCTGTGGCTGGTTGGGACAAGCTGTGGGGTCAGATGGACATTTGGTCTGACCAAGGGTGACTGCTCCTCTGCGACAAGCAGTCTCACACGGTGGGGGCAGCTGTCCCTGAGCCGCCACATGAAGGTCACTCTGTGGCTACAGCCTGGCAAATGTGCTCTGCTCAGCCCCCTCAGTCCTGCCATGTGGCCATTCACCCAGCACAGTGGAGCCTTTTGATATCGGACACCATTTCCTGGTCAGTGCCTGACTGTCAAGGCCCAAAATCGCCAAAAATTTGAAAACCATCAGCCTTGGAGCAACGTGAGTGAGAGGAGACACTGGGCTGGCAGGCTTAGAGGAGGAGATGAGAGAGCAAAGGTGCCAGAACCCCTGGGGCACTGGCTGCTGCTACCACAGCTCCTGGGGCAGGTACCACCAAGAGCTCAGGCATTGCTGAAGGGAGTGGGAAGGGCCTAGGGAGCTGTAGAATACTTGGCAGAGACAGAAAGGAGAGCAGATGGAGGAAAGGACAAACATGAGCAGTGGGAGCACCCCAATCTGTGCCACCCACTGTGGTACACATGCTATCAGCTCCTGTTTTTGACTTCTCTTCCCAATAATTATTGCACTGGAATAAACAAACCAGCTCTTACCCCCTGCAGATCTCTAGTGTTTCTGGTGCCCTCTTCAAAGACCCAGCAGCCAGTGCAGGAAAGGAGCTACAGATCTTGTTTCTATCCTGACACATCATTGCCACAGATGGGCCTGGCAGCAGCAGCCTGAGCTGAGGCACGGCCAGCTGCTCAGCTTGTCTGGGTTGGAGCTTGGGATGACTGGAGCTCTGGCAGGGATTTTCCAAAGCATGTGTCACAAAGCTGGCAGTTTTTGGTTTTCCTGCTACTCTCCAAAGAGACTTTGCTTGGCGTGAGCTCATCTGTTTGTAAGGTTTGGCAGGGCCAGCCAAACCACTCGCCCTGCGTGGGCTGCACTCGGCCTCACAGCACCTCTCCTGGTCCTTGCCAGGGCCGAAGGAGATGCCTGGCCCTGGCATCTCACACTGCCTATTCCAGCCAGTCCAATGGGCCAAGCAGCTCAGCAGGAAGCCTAAATATACTCAAGTCTGTGGGGTGAAAGTTTGGAGGGACACATTAAAGCACTACAGCTACATCTGAGGAAAGCAGTCAGTCTGAGCCTTGAGTCCAGGACAACCTCCAAGGGTTTCTTTAGGTCAGTCACTCTTGAAACCAAATGTTTAGGAAAGGTAATTTTTTCCAGCTGGTTCAAACAAAGACTAATGTTGATGTTTTTCTTAAAGCTTTCCAAATAGGTTTTTGAGCAAAGCTGTACAGGCCTGGAGTGGAATAACAGAGATATGCAAAGGCCCTGGAGAGCAGAAAAACACTTCTGGGTTGCATTTGTTCCTTAGTCTTTCCATAAAGCAGCTAATTGAGCTTTTTATTTTTTTTTCCCTTTGGTTGTCATTCTTTTTGGTTGTTAATATGTTTGTAGCTGCCATTTATGTACAACACCCTGCTAAAATTTATCCCAGTTGTCTTTTCACTCAAAAGCCACAGAAATATGATGGATTATATTAGGCACTGATCTACCACCTCAGTGATCTCCCTCCTTCACATACTTTGCAGTTCTCTGTTTAGCATCTCTTCTTGCTGTGCTGCTTGCACACACTGTGACCGTTTTGCATCCCATCTGCCCTCGACAATGGTACCCTGGTCATCTGCACCAGCATCCACGCAGGGAAAAGTCTGGGGTAATCTGAAAGACACAGTAAAAATAGCAAATCTCCCCCTCTCTCTCTGGATCTGAATAAACCAGCCCTTATAAATATGCAGAGTAATAAAACCCTTAATGCAGTGTGATTAAAAAGTTACGGTTCCCCCAGCAACCCAAAGGCGGCTGCCTTGCGCGTGCTGAGGGTCTGAGATGGCTTTGCTGGGAAATTAATGCCTTCATCTGCCTCCGTGCGACACAGCAGCCGGGTGAGGGTTGCCATGGGAATGGGAGGTCAGGTTCTGCCTGCTGTGAACGCTGAGAAACTCTCTGCTCCCCTGCCCTGCCCTGCTCTCCTGTGCCTTGGTGACTGGCAGCTGCCTCCTGCAGCTGCCTGCTCCCAGCACAGCGCCTGAGAGCGACTTCCTGGCCCCCAGTCCAGGCACAGACTTCCCCCCACCTGGTACCTCTGTTTCAAACTCCTTTTCTTCATCATTCCCTCAGCACTCGGTGCTTCCCAGTAATGTGCTTTTTTTTCCCGGTTTCTTTCAGTCCTCAGTCCCCAGTGAGGCTTCTCACGCTGCCACCAGTCTTCTCCTCACAGTGCTCTCAGCTCACCCTCTCCTTTTTGCTTTTCCCTGTATGCCTTTACTGGGGGCACAAGCACCTGCTGAGCCCTTTCAGATGAGGGCTCAGCAAATCATTTGTGTGAAACATATCGCATGAATGTCTTGAATACTTTGGGTGGGTGATCCCATGCCCCTTGTTTGCTCAGGGCGATGTGTGAATCTAGTGCACAAACAGCTTTGGTCTCCAAGGCTGTCAAACACCAGTACAATGAAATGGGAGGTTTGGTTTCTGGAGGGGAGCTGTGGAAGTAACGCAGGTAAGGAACCCTGTGGGCAGGAGCAAACCCAAAGCAAGAATAATATGAATTCTGCGAGAGTAATTTGCCGTTTGGAGCTCTCAGCCCGGATTTATGACACACGCCGGGATTTTAATGCAGGCAGTGTCCTTCTCACAGATTCACTCCTGCTCGGGCACGAATTGCCAGGCTGCATGTGGGAGCTCCCAGCTGCAGTGTTACAGCCCGTGTTATACAGGAGGCTGGGCAGCTGACGGCAATGGCCCCTCAGCCTCCCCAGTTATGACTCCATGAATTTCCAACTGCTCATTCCCCTGCAGCACGTGTCATTTACACAGAATGAAATGTCCCCCAGCCAGTGGCCGGCAGCAATGCTGCATGGCTGCTGCCACAGCCCGGCGCTGGGAGAGGCAGCTTGCCACTGGCAGCCCCCAGCCTGTCTCTTTACAGATATTTTTCTTGCCTCTCCATCACCACCTCCCCTAGCAGTAGATATCCTTCTTGCTCTTCTTTCCCTCTCCCCCATTTTCCCTGCTAAATTACAACTTCAGTAGAACATGTCTACCTCCGCTTACTGTACCATGACTATCCATTAAATTCCATATTCTCTTTTATTTTCACCCATTTTGTCTGAAGGTAGCATTACTCAGAGACTGTTACTCCAGAATAGCAAATAAAATTCAGATTTTTTTTCCCTTTTCCCCTATAATTGATCAGAGTGTGATTAGAGATGTACCCTGTTAAGACAAAATAGACAAGAGGCTAATGAGAGGTCCTGTTTTAACTCCACGTGAAGGGCAAGCAGGGAACTGTAGGTTGCAAGGGATCTTTCTCCTGCAGGACACATGCTTCAGTGAATGCTGGTCTTCTACTGAGCAGGACTAGGAGCACGGAGAAATCCTTGAAAATGGGGACCCAGGATTTACAGACTCCTATCTCCTCCTTTCTGCCTTGGTTTTGTGGGAATCAACAGGTCTCTGGGTCCAGAGATTTCACCTAGTGAGCAACATGACTGGTGCAGAAGCACTGCCCATGTGTGGTGTCTCCTGGCAGAACTAGAGGGAAGGTTTGGGCAGTTTGAAGGGAGTTATTTCCCACCCACTCCCTACGTTAATAGGCTGCTATTGCTAGTCTGTAAATTCATGCCATTACATGAGAACTGCAGCTTTCATTTTTTGCAAGAAGTGGGAAAACTTGTAAATAGAAGACCTCATGTCTATTAGAGTTCACCTTGAGATTCATTAGCTTTATTGCTGATTTGTTGAGCAAGAAGCCTCCACACTGTTAAGAATGTACCCAACAAAATGAACAGCGCTTAAGCACTTGGCTACTCTTCAGGATTGTGAAGGGATGAGCAAGGCCAAAATATAAACCCAGGTTCTGCTGTGTTCAGCTTTTCCCCTTAGCTCCTGCAGTGCATCAAGATGATTTAATCCAGGGATAAAATAGGCAGACAAGGACTGGGCCCAGGAGCAGCCCCTTGATACCTCTCGGATCCATCTCACAGATGAGCACCTGGCTGTTAAGTGTATTTCCTAAGCGTCAGATTGGCTGAGCTGTGGGAGATGTGGTTGGCATGTGGGAAGCAGAGAGGAGCGCTGTGGAGGGTCAGTGCTTCTGCCACGGGCTGTGAGGAGGCTGTGCCCCACATTGAGAGGTCCTGGCACCTGTGTGGCACCTGCCCCTGGACTGCTGCCAAGCACTGTGCTTGAACTACATTTTTGAGCGCTGCTTGTGTCAACTGGATGAAGATAGTCTGGCTTAAAGGTAATCAGTCAGACCTGGAGAGGTCTATGGAAATCATAGAGTGTGAAGAGCAAATGGGACAGCTTGGTTTTTAAATTAATGTAACCAGTTTCACTGTAAATTCTTGTTAACCTAGGCTGGCTTTTCTCACTGAATATTCATCTTGAGGTGAGTGCTCCTCAGCTGCCCTGAGCTCTGCAAACAACACAGTCACCTGAACAAGGGAAGAACTTGCATTCCTCTTTGAAGACTGGTGCACGGACATAGCAGCAATAGTTCCACGAAGGTTTCCCATTTCTCAGATTGATGATGGAAACCAGGATGAGCCTCTGTGCATGACTGGTCTGGGCTTGCACCTTCAGAGCACATGGGGCCGAGCCTTTTGGGGAAGGGGCCCCGGGCCGGACCCAGGCCGGACCCGCTTCCCTCCAGGGGCGGCGGGAGGAGAGCTGCCCTTCCCGGCGGCAGGGAGCTGCTGTGCTGCCCTGGTGGGCCGCACAGGCACCGCCCAGCCAGCAGGCCAGCGCTGACCCAGCCTTCCGGACATCCCCTGCAGCTACCAGGGTTGTTTTGGCAAGCTCAGTTGACTCCTTCTCTGTGCAGGCACCAGGCGGAGATGAGCGAGGCCTGCCTTGGCGATCGCAGCGGGCACAGCGGGGCCGTGAGCTGGGGCCGTGAGCTGGGGCTGAGGGCACAGCGGGGCCGAGGGCACAGCGGGGCCGTGAGCTGGGGCTGAGGGCACAGCGGGGCTGAGGGCACAGCGGGGCCGTGAGCTGGGGCTGAGGGCACAGCGGGGCCGTGAGCTGGGGCCGAGGGCACAGCGGGGCTGAGGGCACAGCGGGGCCGTGAGCCGGGGCCGAGGGCACAGCGGCCTCCCTGGCTCTTGCCCTCCCTGGCCCCAACCACAGCCTCCGTTCCAGAGAGAGCCTTGCGAGCTCTGCCCGGCAGAGCAGCTCTGCCGACAAGAAATATCCGGCATTTGTGAGAGTTTAGGTGGACTGGTGACGGCGATGCCTCCTCAGCCTTAGCACCGAGTGCTGCCAGGTGAGTGCTCACCTGTCCGGTGGGCAAACACACCTGTGCCATCCCTTGCCTCTGCGGAGGGACCTTTTGCCCTGCACAGCCACAGCCAGCACGCCGTCGGGGCAGAGGAATATTTTCACATTTGGTGTGGAAAGGACTGTCTGGGAGCTCTGCATCACAGATCCCAGTCCTCAGCAGCCGCGGGCCATCGCCTGCTCCCATTTCCCTCCGAGACTGATGAACCTCATCGCCATCTTCCTGCCCTCGTCCTCCTCCCCAGCAGTTATCCCCTCTTCCATCTTCCAGCCCAGCCCCGTGTCAGGTCTCTCTTGGCACGGTTTTGTTGCCGAGTCTCCTGCCTGCCCGCTCCGAACCCGGGCGGCTGGGAGAGGCGCGCCCGAGTGTAGTACGGGATCGCACCATAAGAGGGAGATGATTCCCTGTGGATTTTCGGGGGGACCTGTAGCCCCGTCCTGAGTGCTGGGTGCCGGTGGAAAAGGTGGGCCATGGCGGGCACAGAGCTCTGGCAGAGAGAAGAAGAAGGGGACATCTCAGGATCCCTCACCTTGGGAGTGTGGTGTCCTTTCCATGGGTTTATTCCAGGAGGTTGTTAATAGGTCTTGGGAAGGTCACAGGTCTCTCTTGGCACTTTCAGGTATTCCAGTGTGTTGCCACACAAAAAGGGCTGCAATGTCTTCTAGCCAAAGTGTTTTAAATATTATTCTCTGTAAAGTCAGTTTCTAACAGCCCCACAGAAGAAAAATATCAGCTTAGTCACAGAACCAGCCTTTCTCCTCCAAGGGAAGAAACTTTTCCCCCCAAAGTCTGAAGTGCAGACTTAGACCTTTTGAACCATGCTTCTTGAACTTCAACAAAAGAAGGGAAAACCCAGATCAACCAAAACCATATGTACCAGTGTGGATATCTTGCATTATCACCCTGTCTGCCTCAAAAACAGCACCACGTTCCTCGGTGTTCATTTCTGGAAGAGATCTGAATTCAGGGACAAGGTGTGAGACATTTTGAAAAGTCTTCATTAACGTGCTGAGATATTTCCCACCTCCTCCTCCTCTTCCCATCACACCTTTTTTTTCCCTCCCTTCCTTCTCTTCAAGCCTTGTCACAGGAGGTTAAGGAGCAGAATTACATTAACTGCCTCTTTCTTCCAGTCCACAGCAATCTCCCGAGTGGCAGACGTTGTTTTTGCCAAAACTGTTTGAAGCTGGAAAGGGCCTGAACTTTGCCAAGCTCAGAAGTTCTTGTGATGGCCCAAGAACAGACTGAAGCATCCAACACACAGCGGCTTCCTCTACTCCTCTTGTGGCCTGGTGCTTCTAGAAAATGTTTTCAAGCCACAAAAAATCTTGCCTGAGGTTGCTGTTGGCTGCTTGGCTCCATGGAATGTTCATGGCATCCCAAGGCATTAGGGAGAAGGCAGAGAAAAGGAGAGCAGCCTGCTACGAGAGGCTACAGTGAAATCCCCTCAGCATCTTTGCTGAGCCAAAGGTTTTGGGCTGCCAGGTTTTTGCAGGAGGCAAATGGGCAACAGGGATGTGGTGTGAAAGAAGGGATTACAGGGACCTTGTCCCTGATAAGTCACAGTTGTACTAATAACCAGAGAAGGGGAACAGCCTTGCTCTTAATGGGTTGCAGCTGTGACTAATAAAGAAAAGTGTGAGAGAAGGGTGGGTTGGCTGGGCAAGGGAGCTTTTGATGAAGAGGATCCTAAGGAAGAGGACTTGGGGGAACAGAGCATTGAGGAGGTAAAGGAGCCCTGTGGGAGAAGGAAAGGTCTGGAGAGACAAGGAAGAATGAAAGAAGGAAGAGAGTTACTGCTGGTAAAAGATCTGCTGTGAGGCCAGTCTGGGTCTGATGGAGTTGGAGCCTGCAGTCACAGTCGAGCCAGGTGAAGGGCTGTGTTCAGAGTCTGCAAACTGATATTTGCAGATACAGTCCAGCAGGAGATAACCAGCAGTCTGCAAATGGACCCTACAGTAGGAGCTTGCTGTAACCAGAGTCAGGATGGGTAAGCTATGAGGAAGAATAAACCAAGACCATTTCCATTGTTAAATGTCTGTCTTGGCTCATTTCTACCCCTAATGGGAGGTCTGCTGCAACACAGGGACTCAAGAGGGGCCAGAGAAAGTCAACAGACAGGTACCAAGCAAGAGAGTCTCTTGCCAGGGCAAAGCCTGTGGGTTGGTCTTCAGAAGGAGGGATGGGAGCAGGGAAATCCTCGAGGGTGGGACTGTGAGGAGAGAGTGGAGAAGGTCTCTGGTAGCTTTGGTCTCCCCCACATTCCCATCCCAAGAAGCTTGTGTCCATAGATTATAGCATGCAGCAGGTCCTGGACAGTGAGAGATGAGGTGGTGATAATGTTGCAGTCTTCCAGTTTAACATTGAGCATTGGTAGGAGGGGGAAGGATGTCCTCTCCCAGACCTCAGAGGGCACCACACTGAAGCACAAAGTGCAGATTGCTGCACCGTAGCTGGTAGCAGATTTGCTTAGGGGGATGAAGACAAACTCACAGATTTCTTGCCTTCCTTGTATGGCCAGGAAATCAGAGTTGTGAGCACTTGTTCTCTAGAGCTAAAATCCATAAGCACCAAGGCAGCTCTGTTTCTAGTTTGCTGCTAGAGAAAGAGGCTGAGAGGGCGGCCTACCAGAAAGTTTCTCAAAAGTTAGGATCACCCTCTTCCTCTAGTGAGCACCTGCCTAGGTCAGAACTGCTTTATGTTAGACATTTTACTACCGGACGATTGCTCTTCTGAAGAAGAAGAGTTGTGTTAACACCATCTTCTGCTTTCTTCTTGTATTTAGTTTTGCATTTCTTTCTAGGGTATCTTCTGAAAAAATAAAAAACAACCAAAAAAAACCTCAAAATAAGCAATCAGAAAAACCCCTACCAACAACAAAACCCAAAATACAAAAACCAAGCTACCCTAAACATCATTCTGTGAAATTCTGTACAAATATCAAACGAAGAGTTGGTCCCTCTGCTAAGGTGCTGCAGTCAGTGTACATGAAAGCAACAACCACAGGGATGTGTCCAGGGGGCTCACTGAAGAGCCAGGAGAGTGTGGGACATGGCTGGGGCTATCTGGGAGCTGACAACAGTGCCAGATTTTGCTCCCAGAAAGTCACTGTTTTCCAGGCACGTTGCCAAGATGGAGCTACTGTTCCCAACCCCATAAAGGACTGGCCCAGAGCAACATGATTCAGCAACGGGCAGCAGAGCCTGCTTTGCCTTTTTGCAGAAAGTTGAATAATTTTGATGGAGCCTTTACTGCAGGCAGAGCACTCACGTAGATCTCCTCTACCTCTTAAAAAGAAGGAGGACCTCCACAATACTCAGATTAAAAAAAAACCATATCAAGAATCAACATCATTGCTTTTGGATGGTGAACTTCTTATTAGATGCACATTAATTTCCAGTGATGTTTTGAGCCCTAAGAAATTAATTTTCTTTTTATGAAAGTATTTTCCTTGTAACTTGCAGAGGACTATCAATTGAAGTATCTCTTTTCTAAGAAGAGAAATAGAATTGGGTGACAAATGTCTACCCAGAAATAAAAGAGAAAGAGAAATCAATACTTCCTCACTAAGCTATTGTGTTCAAATTGAATTCCCCTTCCCAGCTGTGCCCTTGGCCCAGTTAAGGAATGATGGGAGGAGCTCAATAGTCTATCAGCTGGACTGGGGCTCTGGTGACCCTGGGATTCATCACATCTCCATGAGGAAACAGTCAGCTCTGCATTTACTCGAGATTGGATTTAAGCCTTCACGAACTTTTTCATCCTTACCTCATCTGCTGCTGTCACCCTTGCCAGGTTCTCCTTTAATGTCCTGATCAGACTTTGGGGATGCTGCTCAGGAAGAACAAAGTGCATCCCCTTCTCGGAGGGAAATGGCTGCTTTGTCAGGCTTTGAAATTTGACAATTGTTTGAGTGCCTGAAGCTCCCCTAAATTATAGAGAAGGACCCTGGGGAGAGTGTTTAGGGTCCATGGGAAATTCCATGGAGCTGATCAGGAGATTCACTTTTCTAAAGCTCACTTGTGGTCCAAAGCAGGACAATAGTGTAGACAAATCCTTTGCAACTGCCGACCATCCGACCTAGCTAAGCTGATGTTTACTTTAAGGGAGGTAAAATTGCCCCCAAAAGCCAGAGGCTGCCTTGACTGCCATGGCAGAGCAGGTGCCAAGCCTGGGAGCAGAACACTCAGATACTCCTCCGCCATCCTGCACACTCCAGCACGCCCTGTGTCCCTGCACACAGCTGGGTCCAGCTGTGCTTTCCACTCCGCCTTTTGTGCTCCCTCAGCTTTCACCCAGAAGACACCGAAGCTGTGTGTTTGCAGGGATGCAAGGTCAGAATCAAGCGTGCTCTTACCCTCCAAAGGCACCACTCTGTGCCTGTGCAAGGCCACTGGACTCTTTCCAGATGAGCTGAGCTCTGTGGGATGGAGAAAAAGTCCCCATGGCTCTGTTTTGCCATAGAGCTATTTTACTCTGTTTATGTGCTGGCTGTTCATCTGCAAATGCAATGCAGAATTGGCCCCTGAAAGAGAGTTCAAGTCAGTGATGGAAACGTTTTTACTTAAATGAGCTTGTAGACAAAGACAAACAAAAGAGACTCTCTGGAGTCCATTAATTAACAGCATTATGTCATCTACAAGACTGCAGTAGGTAAGTACTGTCCTAGTGTTCTCAGCATTTCAGCCTCAGAGCACTGTAGTTCTGCTTTTGGTAGAAAAAAAGCCGTCTTTCTAGGGTTGCTCTCTGTTAATAAGGCTTCTGCTACTGCACAAATTTGGGGGATCTAATTATGCATGCCTTTTGTTTGAAAGTTTATGTAACTAGCAAGTCAGAGCTTCTTTTCAGAGTGTTTGAATGGTATCTCTTCAAAAGGTCAAAGGAGGAAATGTGAGATAATAGAGCAAAAAACAAACCAGAATCAGTTGCTTTCAAGTGCATCCAGGGGTTACAGTGGCTTCAGCCTGATTTGGGAACCAAGGAATTTCTCAGTAGCCTGAAACTGATGTAGTAAAAGAGACAAAGATACGGGAGGGAGTTTATGAATAGAAACAATAGGTGCTGCAGTGGCTGCTGATAATATCTTTGCAGAATTAGGACTTTATTCTTCCTGGTGCTCAAAGCTCATGTTTTTTTTGGTGGGGTTTTTTGTTTGTTTGTTTTGGTTTTTGTTTGTTTTCAGGGGTTTTTTTGGTGGTTGTTTTTCTGCTGGAGAAGGTTTTCTTTGTATTTTTTCAATTTTTATTTTAAGGTTACAGCTTTGCTGCTGAAGTGAGCTTTCTGGTATCCCTCTAGTTCCATCAAGGAGTATAACATAACACACAGCCCATGTAGCCTCTTTCTTTAGCTAACATGGGGGAAAACATGTGAGTGCTTTTAAATCGTGGATGTAGTGCTCAGACTAGGAGCTAGGAGGGAATTTCACAGCCATTAGCCAGCCTACTGAAACCAAAGCAGTAAAACCTACCCAAGCACTCACAGTCTGTAATTCTCCAAGTGGCATGTTATCCAAGGGAATTTATACACATTTACCAGGGAGGTGTCAGTCAGGAAATTTATTGTGTCTCTTAAACCCAGCCTTTTCAAAACACAATCATTCCTCTCTGCCGACTGTGCAGAGAACTGGGGTGCAGTAGGATGGTGCTGCAGGAGCTCACCATTGCTGCAACAATGCTCTGCTCCCTTTCTGCCCCCTCTCTGTCCTCCCTGAGCATGGATTGTCCCCATCCTTCTTTCTGCAGGCTCCGTCCTTCCCCTGTGCCCTCCCAGAGCCCATTAACTCCAGTGGGTCAGCAGGAAAACATTGCCTGCTTGCTTTGCCTGTGAAGACTGACTTTAGGGCCTGGAAAACAGGAGCCAAGGCCTGAATGTCTGACCCATTTCACACTGTCATTTTCAGCCAAAGTGACCTAGAGATTTCACCCTGGGGTGATAGCCAACGCTGATCCATGTTCATTCAACTGGCCTAATTCCCTCCCTCCTGAAACTTTCTAGCCACAGCCCATTGATATTATTTGGGTTACTTCATGCTCTCAGAGGAAAACAAGGCCTTCAGAAGCTCCGTTGTGCTGATTGTGACATTTGCTGGAGGGAGAAAGATGGAAATAAGGAAATATTTAAACGGGCGGTTTTGCTGCAAGTAGACAGCAAAATACGTGAGTCTCACCATTTTTTCCCCCTGTGATCAGTTACAGGACCTATCATGTTATAGCAATGTATTACATTATCTTGTCCAGGGAGCAGACACTGTAGATGTTTAAGGTGGTCCTTAGTCTGACTCCTAAATATCCTTCTCAGCATTTGCTTTTAAACATCTGACTCCAGCCCTAAGGTCTGTAAACCAGCTCCACACTGGGGAAGAGGTTTCTGCTCCTGGACTGCAGAGGCTGACACCCTGATGGTGGGATGGAGCCTTCAGCCCTTTCTTCTGAGAGCAGAGATATGTTTTAGGTAAGAGAGCCTAAGCAAACAGACACAGTGCATTGCAGGGCTGAGATTAAATCTGTATTTATGCTTTGCTAGCAAATCATCTAACAGAAAACTAAGCTTACCTCTTGGTGGATAAATGGGGCTTTGTCATATCAGCAGTGTCTGTGTTTACTCTTGGGGTGGGCTCAGAGGGGCCTGATGAGGGCGAGGTGCTAATCTGCAGGTATCACAAGCACACTAACGAGGAGAGGAGAGGAGAGATGTGAGGGAGCCTTCACTCTGAGATACAGTGAAGTCCCCAAAGGCTCACAGAATGTCTGGAAAAGGCTATTCTTAGGGCTGGTATCTCTTAACACTGAGTTCTGGTTGTAAACTGTCCTCAGGAAGCAGAAGCAACATCTTTGCCAGCCTCTCTTCTCCTCTAGGGACTAGGCATTGAAGTATCTCCCACTGTTAACAGCCAGCCTGAAGTATCACCCCATCTAATTGTGCTCATTTGCAGGGAAGATGGAAGTCACAGCTTGCTGGTCAAGCTGCATGGGGCCAGCCACTCAAAGATGACAGTAAAGACAGTAATTATTCTGCAACTGGTATTTAATGTGTCATTCATATAGGTTTTGTGATGTCTTCTGGGGTTCTCTGCTGCTGTGGAGCTCTTTGCTAACTGAGGAAATCTGGGAAATACCTAGAATATAAGGGCTGCCAAAACAGACCTTGCTGCTCAATGATGCCTCATACCTACACAGCTGTATGTGCTACAAATCTCTGAAAACCACAGGCACCACCTCCTACAGAAATCAAAGTAAAAGTTCTATGTTAGGATATGCTAGAGGCACAGGAAGGCACATTGTATTTAAGAAATTACTTTAGTAGGCAAATATTATCGCTAAAAGAGAAAATGGCACAGAGGACACTTCTCACTTCTGTTATATTTTAATGAGTCAGAGCCTGAGTAAAACTTCTGCTAGATTTACTCCTGACCAATCACACAAAAATTACTGGCAGAGGCTACAGATTTCCAGAAAGCAAAGAAAGCATTTTCTGTAGATTTTTTTTCAGCCTTCTCACAAAGTCTTGTAGTTCCTTTTTTCTGCAACTGAATTTCTCATCTTGTCAGAACAGGACAGCAATGCATTTAAAAAAAAAAATCTTCCAAAAAATCACTCTGAAAATATGACTTTTTCTCAGACAATCTTAGTTGTATTTAAAATGATATGTGATAATCTACCCACCAAAGCATTTGGAGATCTTTATGATATTAACTATATACTACCTTCTAATTATATCACCTATATATTTAATATCATTAGGAACACATTAGCTTTACAAAACCTTACAAAATTTGGTCTTGAAAAATGAATCTAAATTCACAAACACCATATCAACTTGACTGCCTAGTCTGAGTTCATTCCATTCTGAGTTCATTCACTCCAAGAAATTATCAGATCACAAAATTTTACTGACCTGGTGTTCAATTAAATATAGCTAATGATTGGTTGGGAAAAGGTGGATCATTCATACCCCTGTCTCTATTTTCTTTTTATAAGTATTACCAGAGTTTGAAAAATTTTTCTTGGCTGAGCACAGGCTATGTTTTGGGTCAGTTCTCCATGAAGTAGATGAAGATCCTTGCATGATTCCCTCTTTCTCTTTGTACTAAGGTGAGAAAAAAGACATGAGATATAAGGCAGTGGGGTTTCAGCTATGGTATAAAGTGGGTTTACAAACAAGGTAAACCAGAGACTCCTCAAAAAGCATTGGATATGGTTTCTCCAAAGGAAAGGAATATCCCAGGTGGGGAAAAGAAAATCATACTGGAACACAGAAGAGGAAAAACTTAGCTACCTAACTGTAACACTGGAGAGGATGCATTGGGTACTGATACAATGCAGAGTAATCTGTGAGCCAGGTGCAGTGTCACAGATCCAGGGCAATTGCCTGTGGTCTGTGAGTAATGGCTCTGCAGCAGAGCTGAGCACTCCCCCTTCCTTGGTGACACCAACTAATGTGTCTGGAGAGAGGCATTGATGGGCAAACTCAACAAGACCAATATCACACATCAAAATAAATTTCAGTTTCACCAATTGGAGTCCTATGTGGATTTGACCAGTATCATGNCAACAAGACCAATATCACACATCAAAATAAATTTCACCAGTTGGAGTCCTGTGTGGATTTGACCAGTATCATAATTAGAAGCAAACCAAAGCTTTAACCTGAAGAAACAGCAGACCTGTCTGTTTTGAATCCTACCTGTGTGATTCTGTGCAGTGATTCTCTGTGCACACCCACACTTCCCCTTAGAGGTAAGAGATGGTGCATTTCTTGCCTGGGAAAGCAGTAAAATGCAAATTCTTTACCACAGAAATGGCCTGTTGTGGGGCAAAGGTGCACCTCCCCAGTCCATCCAGGCTGGCAGAGATTATGCACTCCTGAGCTTCAGACTGCTTTGGGTAAAGCCATTTAATTCAAATCATCTTCAGTGTTATCAAGAAAAAGATCAGATATCTGGAATGGAAAAGTGCGTTTTGAAGCAATAAATTGCAGGTATCTGTTCTGCTTGCTAAAGCTATTTATATCTGGAAAGATGGCATACAAATGTTTGAGTCACTGCTGAACAGCTGAATTATAAAATTACTAATCCAAGGCCTAATTGCACTGGCAGTTTATCATGACAAGTTGTATTACACATGTGAGGTTTATTTGTTGCCTGACACAAACAAGGATGATTTTTTCTGGCACCACCCACTCATACCTTGTACTTACTGCCACTAGGGACTTGAAAAAAAAGCTGCAGTAATAAAATTTTAAATATTCTTACTGTAATCTCTTGCTTGAGGGGCTAATGCTGCTAAACACAGAAGGCTTTGTAAGGTGTTGTGTGTAATGAAGGATGAGCTACAAGAACAGAATTGAGGGAACAATACCATTATCACAAATTGCAAACTTCTTCAGAGTGATGCTTGGCAGTAAATTACAGGCTGTCTGCGACTTCCTTTCTGCAGCTGTGTGACATTTGCTTTCAGAACATGCAACCTTAAATTAAAGGGCAGAAAAAAGTTGGGAAACATAAGGAAAATGCATGCACGTTGTAAAGGCATATACACTGCACATAAGGGATTGATCTCCTGATCCAAGCACTGTTCTTTCCTCGCTCAAATTCCTCTTTAATTCACTGTTTCTGCAAAGGATTTAGGTGATAATCTGCCAGTGAAAACTTTTTTTTTTGTACACATTCATAATTAGATTTTTTTTTCCTCATAAAAGCAACCTAAAAATCGATACAGCAGCCAGGTTGGATAGCCTTTTCTCCAGGAAATGTCATATCTCTCAGAAAACTATTCTTCAATTTCTTTCACCAATATCCTTCGCAGTTTGTCTTTAGCCCGCGGTTTTGATCCTTGTTGGACTCTCAGAGGCACTGAATTCCCACTAGAGCTCCTGATATTGTGTGAGATCTGCAGGTAGCAGCTTTGGAAATTCAGTGGATTATCTCAGTGCTTATAGAAGGAAATGCTGGCATTCAGTCTCCTAAATTCACCAATTCCATCAGAGATCTGGAAATTTTTTATCAAATGTTGGAAGGGCTGAAATAACCAGGGAAAAAACTGTTCCAAATAGTCAGCAGTAGAGAGAGGAGTGTCCCAAGAAGTATGAGGTATTTTCAGCAAGGTTGTACTTGTATCTAGATGCTCAAATCCTTTTGAAACTCCAGGTCACTGGCCTCATTTCTTGGTAGTTCTGCACCTGCTTTAAATTGCTCTCCTCAGGCAAAGGAATATTTAAGAGCTGACTCTGCCTCTGTGGGCAAGGAACAGGATAATGGATCCTATATGTCCCATATCAGCTGGGGATTTCTTCTGCTCTGTGGTGCTTGGCTAAAAACCATTTCACCACAGTGTTACAGCCCCTTTGCTACAGTGCAAAACCAAAGGTGCTGGGGATGATCTCACCTCTCAAGACCTTGTTCTGTCATACTCAGAAAAGCACGCTAAAACACATAGCATGGAACTGTTAGGAGCTGATGGGAATTATCTGCATGCACTGCAGAGCCATGGGGAAAAGTAAGGTTTCTTACAGGAATTAAAAATCCTTTATAGCAAGGAGGTTTTGTAGGGCCCCAGTGAAACTGCTGCTCCAGCCGAGTGATTGTAATGGATGCTCTGCAACTGCTGAGCATCTCTTTCCCACTCTTACTCACATTGCTCTGGGAAAATGGTGAGAATGTTAGTGCCTTCAGGTGCCTGGTGTAAACAGAGCTGTTAACAGAGAGAGAAATCAGAAATTCCCTCAGTCCCCAAAGTATCGGGGATTTATTGAACGTGTTCAGCTCAAAATCTTGTTGTGGACAAAAAGGAAGCACACTGGGTAGGGGTAAGAATCTGCTGTTAGCAAAACTGAAATCTAAATTATCTGATCAAAAGAATTCTTATTAATCCAGATCTAATTAATATAGAAAAGAAAGGAAATAAGACAAAAAAAATACTACTATAGAAAAAGATTCAATAACAACAATGCAGCTAAAATTGTTATATCCACTCCTAGTGTGTGGTCCTTCCTTCAGTGTTTTCTAACTCTTTCCACTGCCCTTCTGGGTGCTCAGATTGGTGGTTCCATACCAAGGGGATGGGGGGCAACAGCACCCCTGTGTACCTTGTCAGGTTGATAGTGTTTTCCTCCTCCTCTTAGGAGGCAATTGAGATAATATCTGTAAGTTTGCTAATTTGGTTCATACTTTGATTTGCCCCTCTGCATTGCAACCATATATTACTTATGTTAGATATGTGTTCTTTGCTGTTTGCTACCTCTGAAATGTGCTTTGTGCAGCTCCCAGATCATCATTTCTGTAACTGCCCATTGGTGAGTTGTTTACAGCCCCGGGCTCTGCCATGTCAACCTCTGCCCTTTTTCTTATCGTCCTGCCTTCCTCTACACCACTTCACTGTGTTGAGACATGAAGGCTTCATTCTGCATGGAAGAGCTCTTCATTGCTTCTGTCAATGTAAACATTATGGTTGTAGCCTGCAAAAACAATCAAAAGGAATACTAATCAAGCATAGCCGCCTGGTCATTAGGGGAAAAAAA
>VYXF01006306.1:614428-629627 GCA_013397295.1 Polioptila caerulea | reverse complement strand
AAAAAAAAAAAAAAGAGAGAGCAGATGCAAGTAACCCTGCTTAAAAGAAAGCTCTAGGCAGATTAAGCAAAGTTCAGACAAAAAAATGCTAATGACCCTCAGCCCTGAGACCCTGCAGTTAGGGCCCATTGTGAGCCGTGGTAGTGCTGTGGTTACAGAGTTGTGGGTGCTGGTGTTTGAAATGTTTAAGCCTCTCAGCAAAGCTTAGCACTTGTGACTCATCCTTCATCCTGACTGCCATGCTTTGTGACAAACAGGGCAAGCCCTTCGCCTTCTGCCAGGATCAGCTGCCTCCAGCCTTACGGGACACACAGCTATTCCTGCGGTATTTCCAGGCTCACCTCCCTGGCTTGTTCCCCTTTTCACCCAGCTGGCTCCATGCCACTGGCTCACCCACCTCTCCTTGCTGATATCAGGCCCTGCTCCCCGTGGTGGCCCCTGCTACCCCAAAGAATGTTTTGTGATGATTGCAGTCATTTCCATGTGGACAGCCATCCCAAACCCAGGCTTCCTGCAGGGCCAAGCAAAGTAAAAAGAGCTCACATCACGTGTGGAATTGAAAGACCTCCCTACTGCTTGGGGATACATGGGGTGGGAACTGGAAGGCAGGGGCTATAACTCCAGAGTTGAAAGGCTCTTTCAGATTGTGGTGAGGAAAAGTAAGAGAAAAAAATAAAAATGGGGCTGAGCAACTTTGACACCACCACTCTCATGTTGTGTTGACATCTTCCCAGCAAAAGCTGACCATCAGGATCAGCCAGCTGCACAAACAGCTCTATCCCACACACATATATATATATATTATAATAGCCAGCTAAGAATAACGTATTAATAAGAAAGAACCTTGTGGCTATACATTGAAGAACCCAAGAAATCTTTCCAAGATAAAAATGCAATATATAAAAAACTCAAAGAGCAAGAAAGAAATAGACCAATCATTAAAGTGTTGAAGGTGTAGAAAAGACAAGAAAAAAGGCAGATATCTTACTAAGAGAAAAAATAGTTAAGAAACACAGGTGAGAAAAGGTCCATTGGTTTGCATTTCTGAAGCAGCTAGCTCAAAATTTTCTCAGTGCTTGGTTGTAGGAATACAGCACCACTGGAGACCTCAAGGTGGAAATACAAGTGCCCAGGAGTCAAGACAATGGCAGAACAGTCTAGGATAGTCTGAGAGAGCTCAGGTCAGAGTAGCTCTTCTGCGACATGTGCAGAAATGGCAGCAAAGAAGGTTAGAAAAATTCTCATCCAAATGCTGCACTTAAAAATTCATTGGACCTCTAGCACTGGTTGAAGACAGCCATTATGCAGATGAAGAAAGGCTTCTGGGAACCTCCAGAAGGAGTGTTAGAGCTTAGAGCTTTTATTCAAGTTACTTGCAGAAACCTGTCTCAGTAAAACCCAGCACTTGGAGGGGCTGGCTGAAACACAAACACTTCCTCTTCTTAGCTGGTTGTGTAATTCTTGGTGACAGAATAGGTTAAGCTTTGCAAGTGTTGTGTTGGCCAAGCAGAAATTGCCAAATGCTGTGGGATCACTCCAGATTTTGGGAGTTGTCAGTCAGCCATGCTGTGCCTCAGAGCTGGACTTTGTCCCTCATACTTCATGCTGAGAATGTTGGAAATATTTTTGGGCACAGCTGGCTGAGTGCACCTTGTGCTTCTGCCCAAGGCAGCCTGTGGCACAGCCAGGTCACGTTTGTGGGGTAGGAGAGGAAGATCTGTTCATCCCTTCCTGAAGGATACTGGCAGTGGGAGAGGACTTGGGCACAGGATAGGAAACACTCAACTAAACACAAAAATATGTTTTGAAAGAGAAGGCAATTATGAAGCTAAACCAGTAGGAGTGATCTGGGCCTGTGTTGTGCTGTCTTGGAAAACTTTCAAGGCCTTTCTAAGCAATTGGCATGAAGCATTCTGCTAGCTATAAAAATGCCTTTTGAGAATCATCTCCCATTTGTACTTTTGCAATTCAAGCTTTTAATGTCGAAAGTGCAAGCTTGCTTGATAGGCTGAGATAATGGAGTTCAGTCCAGGCAACGTCAGTTGCATTATTCCTGCCCTGCAACTCTCAACCCTGCCTTGGAGAGAAGTGTCTTGGGGTGAAAAGCAGGTCTGTTGGTAAGGCTGCTCCCATCCTTTGTGTGGCTGCTGAGCAGGTATGAACTGAAATTGGCTTGTCATAGCATCTCTGATCGTGATAACTGTTGAGAAGGAGCTGCCCATAGGCAATAGATGAATTTCACACTGACACAGTAAGGTTAGATAACTCTCCCTCTTGGCTGGGTTGAAGCCAGCAGCCACAGCCATGAGGCAGGAAGCAATCTCACCGGGAAGGCATTGTGTGTGTGGTACACTTTACACAAGTTTCTGCTCCACTGAAGCGGAAGGGAGTTCAGCGTGTAAATGGGAGCTCCCCTGAATAAAGACGGAATTCTGTGCCTAGTTCGGTACTCCTGAAACTGGAAATGTAGCTATGCAAGACTACAGACTTCAACCTCTATTTCTTCCTTGATGCTGTGCATCACTTGGAGTTTGGAAAGTTGTCTTCATGAGTCCTCTCTAGAACTATCTCCATCCTGGACCTGAGGAAACAAGTCAGCACCCTCCACGCTGGCACCACAGCATGAGCACAGGGCTTCCCTGTGCTGCAGCAGCCCCAGGGTGTCAGTTTGACTCCTGAGACAGCTGAAAGTACATCAGAGTAGGCCTGAGGTTCTGCTCTACTTCAATGATCTTTTCAGATAGTGAGGCTTCTTCTGTACTTGTCAGAGAAAGAGTAGGATGGTGAGTCCCTGCTCTGGCTCAGGAGATCCCAGTGTTTCTCCATTCACAATAGCAGGACTCTAATCAGACATGCCAGCTGACGGAGTTGCCTAAAACTGTGGTGTCAGCAACAATCCCTCCTGTGCACCCAGATGTGCTCTTGTGCCAAGCCCAGCTTGAATAATCTGGACCTCTATATTCCATTAGCAGTCCTTGAAGTTCTCCAACCTTCTCTTTTTAATGTAATGCCTTTTTAATACTGCAAACATGAATGTGTAATTCAGTGCATATGTTTTGGGAGTGGGGAGTCTATCAGAATGCCAAGCAAATCAATAAAGGTTTAGCACATCATTATTCATTGTTGTGATGCCATGAGGCATTTTGTACGCCCTTTAGTAGGGAGGGGGGAAAAAAGAGAGGAAAGCTGTTATATGTGTAGTAAAATTTGATTTGGGAGGAAGAGTTTGCATCTGAATTGCGTGAAGTCTATTAAAATTTTGGTCTTCCTCAGACTAATAGGATTATGCCATTCCCAAACTGATTGTTTCCAAGCAACGATGCAGATCCTAGTATGTGTTTGCTTATCTCTTTAGTTTGCTGCTAAACCAGAGAAGCTTCCAAAGATAGCTGCAAAACTGATGATATCAGGTGTAATACATAATTTCGAAGACATTGTTTTGAAAAGATGGTCCATTTATCTTCTCTTTGGAGGCTGTAAGAGTGCGTCGGGACTCGGGTAAGGCAGCTGGAAAGGGATTTTTATTTAATTTTTTTTAGCAAAGGAATTGACCTGCACTGTCACCAGCACGGAGTGCTCCAGTATGCCATTTCCATTTGTACACAACACCTTACTGTCTTCAGGGGGAGCTGCTAAGTCTGAGGAACAAATCCTAAGTGGTAGCTATGAATAGCATCGCAAGGCTTCAGAAACTGCAGTTCCACAAGGCTTTTCAAATGTTCTCCAGCGTGGCTCTCTGAAGGATCGAATCTTCCCTACTTTACTAATTAAAAGCTTCCTTCATGTATTATAAAGGAATGCACAGCTATATAGACTGTGTACTAAATAATAAATAGCCAGTTGCAAATGATGTTGCCATTTTATGTTCAGAACCGTCCAAGTTGTGTGGAGATTTTGAAAGGTGCACTAGGAGGAGATTAGAATATTTTCTCTCTTTCCTGGATGCTTTTGGATTTGATGACATAATGGGATAAATTGTTAGGAATCCATGTTTACTCTTCTGACATTTAAAAAGGCTGCTTGAAGAACTCTGTTGCTTAACATCATACATGCATTTTCTTTATAGTAAAAAAATGTGTGCATTTATACATAATTTAATATGAAGAAATGGCTTTTTAGAGTTCTCTGACAGCTGCATATAGAACATACTGCAGCTCAGTGGACATCTGAATTTCCATAGAAAGCAATTGATCACCTCAGAAGAGAAATACATCAGCTATTTAGTGGTATAAAACAACAAAGCACAAAGTTTAGGACTGTAAGTGAAAAATACTACTATTGATAGAAACTTCAGAAGGAATTTATTGTGGCAGAATGCAGTTACCCAACTGGATGGAGTGCTGTGATTTATGTTTGTGCCCATGTAAAGTGCTTTGAAATGATTAATAACTGGCTCAATCCTTTATACTCACACCAACACTTCCGGCACAAGAGCACTGTAGTGATCTGTCACTCCAGCTATTGTGTTATTGGATATATAAGACCCCTGCATTAGGCAGGCGTGGAGTCTTGGGGCTGGTGAGCACGCAGATGCAGTCCCTTTACTATTTGCATTGCAGCCTTGCCAGGGATCTAATAAGGGCTCAGAGCCCTGCTGGGCCAGATGCTGAGCAGTACTTGAAATGAAAGATGGCTTTCCCTTTCAGAGTTCACAATTTAATTATGTGATGGGAATCAATAGAGAGATAGAGCAGAAAAGGAGGGCTGTATCATAGGAGTTGTTGCACTTCATATAATAAACACCAGCCGGAGTCCATCATCCATCTGCGGGTCTTACACTATTTGATGAAAAATGAAATTATCTTGTGTACAAGTTGAAGGCAGATATTTTCTTCTCATTTATATATCAGCAGTAGCCAAAGATAACTGAGATTGTACTGTTCTGAGTTTGACTGCCCAATGCTTTGCAATCAAAGAAAGTAAAATATAAGAGAGAGATCTTGAAAACATCATATATGATGTGATGGTATGCTCCTTAATTTGTCTCCCTGGCTTTTTGGAGGAAGTAGAGCACTGAGGGAAAGGTAGTGAGGCTGGAACATTTTCCTTGGCTGGTTTAATGGTGGTGCACAATGACTAAAAAGAAAAACAGAGTGAGAGAGATGATGCACAGAAGTGAGAATATAGTGGAGGAGAGGAGCCAGAGATTGATGTAAAGAGAGCGAGGCTGAGATGAAGACTTTGCAGGGGATTGTGATGAGCCTATGAGCAGAGATTGAGTGTCCCAAGGGAAATTATCAGTGTAATGATATCTAGTGTCTGATAGGCTTTGAAGACTGTTTCTTGCAGTTGTTTAAGCCAACCTGGCTGCCTTGGCCCTGAAGCTGGCACTTCCCGTACTGAACAACAGGACTTGACATTTGCAAGCAAAATTACATGATTTCTGAAAGAAGTGATAACGTGCTCAGGATTTCCACCTTGCCAGTGAAAGAAAATAATATTTGTCAGATAAAGACACAATTCAGACGAAGAAACAGAATTATTTTTTTGTGAAATTTATATATTTTTAATAAAATCACCAAAGTCAAATTTGTGCTCTCTGATGCTGTAAAGAGAAAACAGTTATACTGGAAGAGGCACCTGGATTTACACAAGTGTCAATGAGGAATATTTGACTGATGTTCTCTCTCTGAGGAAGGCCGTGGTTATGAGTAGCTGAGTGGTTAGAATGGTCCGGTTTTATTTTGTGCACGTTTTTGGCTGATGCCTCCTCTCTTGGCTGAAGTGCACACTGCTCTATTTCTCTTCCTTGTTTTTGCGCTTTGCTTGCATTGAGGTCTCCTCCTCCCTCCTCCTTTGCAAAACTGCCAGGTTCCGAGAGATGAAGCAGTAAAAAAAAACAAACTGAAAAAACCCAACCAAAAACAAAGAAAACTGACAACCAATATCACATTGCCCTTTTCAGAGGACATGACAAGTTACGGAAAATACAGCGGGGCGCTGGCGATAAAGGCATGCAGCAAAGAAAGCCGGCTCCTCTCCCGGCTGGCTGCCGGGCAGCCCCGCGGGGATGGGCCGGCAGTGTCGGGGGCCCAAGGGGTGGGCAGCCCCTCTCCCGGCCTGCCTGTCCCCTCCCGGCCTGCCTGTCCCCTCCTGCCGTCCCTCCGGGTCCCCGTCCCTCCGCGCCCTGTCCATGGTGCTGAGCGGCGCCTCCAGCCCTCGCTCCTCGCCCCGCGCCGGCAGCACGGGAAGCTTTGTTCCTTTCAGGTTCCATAGGCTTCTACCTTGAATTGCTGCTGTCCCCGCCGTGCAACAGATGTTTTCCAGCCTGGATTTTCCTCTTTTAGCCACCCTAAGAAGGCAGGGAGATTAATTAAAGCCAGACTCCCCATAGGTGAATTGGCTCTCCATGCGCTCAGGGGGCTCTCTCACTTTCCCTGGTTGTATCTTCATCAGTTGCTTGCATAGGAGAGAGGATTAGATCAACACCGAGAATGCCTTCTGCCTTGATTTGTTTGTGTGTTTACTTTTAATTTTTAGGATATCTGCAGAAATAATGAGAAACAGCAGGGAACGAGAAACTGATTGAGATTGATCGTTTTGTGTATTTGGCTTGTGATGACCTTTGGGGAAAGTGGGTATTTAATTTTTACTGATGTTGTAAAGGCACAGACAAAGTCCTGACCTTTCTGATCCGGGGTGACCACTATGAGCATCCCACTGAGAATTAATCACAATTGCCTGGAGCGGCTCCAAGCAGCATTTATTAGAGCACTATAAATGTGGTAAAAGCGATCAGTATGCCTGGAAGAAGCCATTCCATGTGCCTGCTGTGATATCAAAGAGAAGCTCAGACTTGTCGGTTTGTTGTATTGCTTTGCTGTTCATTAACAAGACTGAAGTAGGAGAGACATCATTAGAACTCGAGGGCAAACATTTCCCATCATTCTGCTCTCCACACAGATAACTTTTGTATTAGATTAAGGCACAATAGATAAAACTAAGCAGAACAAAAATCAAACGCCTCTCCAAGAGACAGGACATGGTGCAATTCTCTGATTGTACAAAGCACAGTACAACAGCTTCTTCTAGCAACCTCCTAGAATTCTAAAGTGGGAGTGAAAAGAATGCTCCACACAAGAACTCTGTACAAGGAAGTACTTAACACTCAAGGTATGCCATGATGCCTTTATACTTTAGCATCCAGCACAAAGCTGGGACTATTAATCCCATGGGACCTTAAGTCCTTTTCCCCAGAGATCTGCCTCAAAATGGAAGATCAGTTACATGTTCAAAGTTTAGGCAGAACAATTTTCTATAAGATGTGATGCTTTTGTCTGATACTCTGACAAAAGAACTGGAATTGAATAAGAAGGTTTAAATACAAATTGTAAAACCATCTTTTTTTTTTTTTTTTTGAGAAATATTTAATTGGGAATGAGGATGAAAAAGCTAGAAATGTGGATTAACCTAAAATGGAAAGGGCAGCCAAGTTACAGCAGATGGCTTTTTCTTATTCTTTGAGTGCCTTATAATGAGGAAAATATGCTATGTAATGACAGTTGTTTCTAAACTGACTTTTTTTTTTTTTTTCAGCTGGGGGAGTGTGTGTGAGATGTGGTTTCCCATGCAGCACTGGTTGAAAAAAGAGAATAAAAAAGACATAGCTGCAGACAGTCTGTATTGAACTGTTTTTGTTGCGGAGTTTCGGAGCTTGGTTTGATGTATGATAGGAAAGACAGCCATCTCCCATTCCAGCTAAAACCAAGCGAGCAAATAGCCTCTATTTCTCCTTGCTGCCTCACCTCCCCGAGAATCTACATTGCATAAAGGCTCTGCTATTCTCTTTCTGCAACAGAGCCTCCCAATTGCCCTTTCTGTGGGTTAACCAACATTTCTTTATTCTGACAGGCTTTTGTTCTGTCTTGTTGTGGTTGCTGTTATTTCCTTCCAGTATCAGTTAAGAATTCCTCTTGTAATGCTGTTATCCAAACAACATATTTTCCTACAACTAAAAAACTGCCGTTAAGAATTACTTAAAATCTCCCCCTCATTCCATTTTTTAATTCTTTTCTATCCAAAATGGGGTTGAGAGGGGGAGGGAGTGCAGGAAAACGGAAGAGGCAGCCTATTCTATGTGACATACGCATGATTTCCCAGCAAGGCTTAATTACCATTGGGAGTAAGGAGTCCTGTTCCTTTTGACACAGCGAGCATTCAGAGTGCAGCCAATGCCTCTTGCCTATTCCACTTGGCATGCACTCGGGTAAGATTTGATTGCACACTGGGGCACGTGTGAATACAATATGAATTGTATATGAGAAAGGAGAGCCTAGGCATGTCCCCTGAAGGCTCTAGGCGTCCGTGCAGCTTTCAGGCAGATGTAAGACCCACAGAAAACGATCCTTTTTGTGCTCGTTTCATATCAGGTTTCATCTCGCAAAGAAATGAGCGTGCTGACCCAGAAAGTGCAGGTGGAACTTCGACACTCCCGTGTAGCTCAGGCAGAAGGGCCTCCAATAATGCAAGGGCAAAGGAGCCTTGCAGGACTGAGCTCATGACTGATATCTGAAGGGACTCGTGCTTCATGCTTCATGGGTACACAAGTCTAATTGGAGACAACAGGAGGCTTAGGATATAATGTGCAAGATGGAAACCTATCACGGTGGTTGCTCTTCAACTTTGCATAAAGACATGTGCATTGTGCTTTGAGGAGGAGCATGATTTCCCTTGCTTTTGAGTCTAAAATGTAGCAAAATTGTATTAGATCTAGCCAAAAAGAATAAAAGCTAGAGAATTCGCATGCTGAGGCTATGTTGTTAAGGACAATAAAGAATAAGCTTCAAAAAAAGGAAACAAATAAATACACAATTCTAAAATTTCATTAAAAAGAAAATTGTCATTTTCAAGATCAATCACGGTGATGTGGACCCTCAGTCATTTGAGCAAACACTCACATACAAATTTCTTACTGATGCTCAAAATCTAAGTACTTTCTTTGAGTGAAAATCCAACTTTTCCCTGCCTAGTATCCAAAATTCCCAGCTTTCACTGTCTACTCTGAAATATGGTTTTGTATCTCTCATGCTAAGAGAGATACAAAATACTAAGTGTTCCATAATAGAGACAAGAGATAAATAACCAAACTTAATATACTCACAAATTTTAAGGAAATTCTTAATTTCAGCTCCCTTTAAAACATTGGTATAGAGAGAGGTTTTAAACTTTGCTGGACATTCTTTTAAGAAGCTGGAGAAGATTGTTTAAATAGCAGTAATCAGGAAATAGTTAGCAAAGGTTCACTACAACAATGGAAAACTGTTGCCTGAGATTCTCCAGGGAAGTGTCCTGAGTTTGGTAATGTTTTGTATTTACTTCAGGGACCTGGATGATGAAGTAGAAAGTATGTTTAGCACATTTGCAGATGTCACAAAGCTGGTGGAGTAGCAATCAAAGTGATCCTGACAAATGGGACAGCTGGCCAAAAAAACTAGGATGAACTTACTTCAAAGAGGAGAATGCAAGGTCTGCACTTAATCTGGAAAAATCAAGTATATTAACACAGAACAGGAAACAGCTGACTAGGCAGAAATCTTGCTGAAAAAGATGTTTAGGTTGCAGTGACTAACAAGTGGGATATTTATCAACAGTGTCACACTATTACAGTAAAAGCGAACGTGAGGCTTTGCTCCTGAGAGCTACGTGTCTAGTTCTGGGCAAATGTGGAGGTAATTCAAAAGACAGAAAGGAAAATGACCAGAGAATTTGAAGACATGTCCAATGAAGCAAGAAAGAGCTAGGGCTTTAATTTTTTGAATGAATGGCTGGAGAGACGTGAGAAGCTTTCAAATAATCTCAAGTTGTCATCTGTTCTCTGTATCCATTGCAGATATCAAGAGAAAAGAATGTGCTAAAATTACAACATGGAAGAGTTACATTAGATATTAACAAAAAGTTTTTAACAACAGAAACTAGGCAAGAATACATGAGGAAATGGTGAAATTCTCTGCTTTAGATTAAATACCTTAAAATAATTAAGCAGACATCAGTCCATAGCTGTATCTCTCTCATTTATGCAGGCTTGGCACAGGAAGGTAGATTAAGATAACTCTTTCTGCCATTTTCGCCCCATTTTCCATGTTTCTATCACTACTTTCACATTTAATTCTAGTGTTACCATCTCTATTTGCAGTTAATTTATATACATTTTTGGAAGGTGGTGTCAGTAAAACTCCATCTCACCTCTATGATTCATGCATTTAATTTTCTTCTGGTGCTCTTCAATTTTACCTTTACCTTCACACCTTAATCCTTTACATCTCAGCTTCTTCCACTGTGGGACAGCAGATGCCAAGTCCACTGGGCAAGCCTAACTGGTGATCCAACTGTGTCTAGAAGCTGGGGCTGGGGAGTTGGAGAGTGTCATCCCAACTGGAAAATAAACTCCTGGGTCAAGGTGCTGGAAGGAGACAGCCTCACTGGCCTTGTCACTCCCCTGTCACATAGCAGGATATAACAGTCCACTTGTCACAGCACTCCTAAGAGGATGATGTGTACAATGGGCCAGGGAAGGTTCAGAAGCATTTTGTACTCATTGTTGTGCATCCCTGTACACTTGCTCATTTGATCCTTGCCATCTATATGGCTGTGCATAAAAAGAAGCTGATACTTGTGAGGCAGACACTGAGATCAGTCACCAGGGTGCTTCCATGACAGCTTAATTCCCATGACATACATATAGTTGAAAGAGATGGATTTTATATTTTTTCTATTTTTCTTCCTTTTTTACTGTACTCCTCATGTTTGTTTGCTATGTAATATTCCTCCTAACAATTCCAGGATATGCCAGGAGCATATTTTTATAATTAAATTAAAAAAAAGAAAAATAATTTAACATAACTAATCCTTTCATCATAGCCATCTCCTTCATTAGTCCTCCCTCACCTTACCTCATGTACTAGACTGCAGCTAATGTCTGTCCAAAGAAGTAGGATGCTGCTACTTTCCACATCTAAGCCAAATCACAGGGCTTCAAATATAAGCCAAAGCCACTTCTTGTTCTGATAGCTTATCTTCATTCTGTCCCCTTGACTTTCCCAAAGTCAGAGATGGTAATGGAGAACAACACTGAGGCACTCACTCTTTTCTATGGATGAGAAGAGAGATTTCTAAAGGGCCCTAAGAGACCTAGATGATAACCTCTTGCTGAAAGTCAGTGGGAAATGGATGGTTGCAATCTCTGTTGGTAAACTTTACCCTTGAGAGACACAATAGAGACAGACAAATCAGATGGAGTGAGGCTACCAGTAACTATTGGACATCAGGCTGGGAGCAATCCAACATAGTAATCATGAATCTTTCAATATCTGTGTCTTTTTATGGGCTTAGTAGAGTGAGAAAGCAGCTAGGGACTTCCCAGAACACTGCATAAATCCTTTGACACTGAACAATATGTTGTTATTCCTTGCCCTTTGATTTTTCTCCAAGAAAGCCTGTTTTTACCTATATAAGAGATTTTTTTCTCTCTTGATATTACACACCCTTGATATTATGATTGGTGGCCATAACACAGAGAGAGGCACAGAAGTTAAGGAAAGGAATGCTGAGTTTGTAAAAAGCTATAGTGAATCCAGCCAGGAGGAAAAAAAAAAAAAAAAAAAGCTCATCTTTAGCTGATGGGAAAGTGTTTGTACAGTCCTCTTTGAAACATTTTTCACTGTCCTGTTTGCAGAAACCCAATTATCCTTGTGACCCTTCCCTTCTCTTCTCTTCCCTTCCCTTCCCTTCCCTTCCCTTCCCTTCCCCTAGATGTTGACCCTGGTTCCCAATTTTTAGTTTCATCCCATTAGTCCTAGCTGTGCCACACTAAATCAACAGTGCACTACCAACTACAGCTTTCTGTATATAACTTTTTAATCCCTCAGGGAACTTGGAATCATGTCTTTCCGGTGTTTACTTTTATAAAGGGAGCTTGTTCAACTGGCAATGCTGTAAAACCATTGGGAAAGTCTGTCCACTGCCGCTATAGATCACCAGTCCTTGCTTCATGGGATATCCTGCTACACTGCCCTCCCAAAATGTCAGGGCCGGCAAAGAAAAATTAGTGCTTTGCATAGCAAATAGTTTTTATGACTTACAGTTAATGGACCTTACTATTAATTGGCAGAATTACAACTCCTGTTCAGTTGATGAAAGTAGCTGTCTTGAAAAGTTATTAGGCTTCCTTTTGTTGAGATTTCCCTGCATTTTTTTTTTCTCAAGATTGATTACACCGTGACTCTTTGAACTTACATTGAATGTTTCCTTTGAGGATCTACTTGCATCATGGTTTCATATTCTTTGCTAGTCTTTCAGTATTCCAGCAATCCAGGGATAGCAGAAGGAAAACAATACAGAAAAAGCAAAATAATTAATTGTCTTGGGAAAGTATTCCTGAAAAATGTGAGTCATATGGTAATATCAATAACATTGAAAATATGAATAGTATGAGAAATACATATGCAGCCTTGTCAAGGCTAAACAGTTTTGTGATAAAGGAAAATAAACTCCATTAAGAGAGATGTAGTAATTCATAGAGCATAGGTTGTGCAGAGTCTGTATCTGCTGGCTATCCTAAATCAATTACTTCAGGCAAGACATGGTCCCCCTTTCTCTGGGGTGCAGCTTCAGATGGAGGGAAAGCAATTTATTTCAAAAGCTGATTCAGCAAGACACTCTGCAGGGGCCTATCAATGTACCATTAATAATCAGAAATGCTGTAATGATTATCGGTGGCGTTGTAAATCATTTGTGCAACATTATTTATTTTAACATTATTCAGCAATTTTGGGCTTCCTGAAACATGAAAAGGTTCTTATATAATGAAATATGCTCTCCAGCAGGAAGCAACAAGCTGTATAACAGGCTTTCAAAATATTGTTTCTTCTTATGCTGCATCTTTTGTGTGTGTGTGTGTATGCGCAAAATTAACTATTCAAGAGAAGAAGGTCCTTATAAATTTGATCTGAACCAGTGATATTATAAGCAGACATTAAGAAAATGTCATGCTCACTTCCACTAACTCATCTTGGTTTCAGTCTCCAATAACCCTCCCTTTTCATTACCCTCTGAAGTCTGGTTCTTCCTTCGAGTGAAAGAAATTAATAGAAGATCAATCCTGGATAACTCTTGGTGTGCCAGTCTAAACCTCTATTTACTGCCTTCACAGGGCTTTTCTGAAGCATGATTTCACTTAAAAATAATATTGGTTCACACAAATGCTGATTCAATTATTCCCTTGCATTTAATTTAACCACCTTACTTTTTCTCTTAATGAAACCTCAATATCAATTCAACGCAAATTGTTTGGCAGATTTGCCTTATTTGCAAATTCAAAGGCAAGGTCAAAGCAGCAGTAATAAAGCTGTGCCTGAGTTCCTTTCTTACAAGATCTAGATGTTATTAGAAATGGCATTAAAAATGTCATGAATACAGAGGAGAAAAATGAAAGCTAAGAAGTAATCCAGGAGACTGGAAGCAGCTGGAACGAAATATATGTTAATTAATACCTTGCATCACACAGGCTACTTACTTGTATTCATGGAGCAGAAAAAAGTACTGGTAGAGATAGGTCTGTTTGAAATTAATATTTTTAAAACCTCAAAATCCCATTTTCAGCATGAAAAAAGGACCACCGAACCAGCATGAATGCAGCTGTATTTTAACAATAGCAAGTAATTTCCCCTCTGTTTTATTTTACAGTCTTTGAAGAGTTTCCACTTTCTGCATATACGTTTTAGGAAAAATACTCTTTTTTTTTTTTTTCAATAGAGAACGAATTTTTCTGAAAACCTTGAGAGTCTTTTGAGGATTTTTGTGCCACTTTACTCCGAGTAAAAAGCCTGCTGCCTCCTTTTCTTAGGGTTGTGTTACTTAAAGACCTCTTTTCTGTTTGCTTTGCTAGCGATCGTAAAACTGTCACCATCAGCGGTTCAAAGCTGGCTTGCTGCTTTTTGCTGTGTAACCTGGAGTGATTACAGCAGTGGTTCTCAGCTGTTGCTTCTTACCATGACCGAGTACCTCAAATACAAATAATTTTTCTGAAAATTATAGAAAATTATAACAATCCCACGTATTTCTTTGTTTGGTGGGGTGTTTTTTGTGTTTGTTTGGTTTTTGTTTGGTTTTTTTTTTTTGTGAAAATGAGGTGCTTGTGAGCCCGCAACTTTGCCGTAAGGCAAGATGAGGGTAGCTGAAGTGGTTCAACTGGGTTTAAATTCAGACAACTTTTGGTTGCCAATTGACTGGGGATGATGTTTAAAAAACTCTACTTTCAGCTGTGACTATTTTTATTGACTAGGTAGAATTTATTCAGTATGACTCCAGAGGCAGCGGCTGCCCCTTCAGCTTTCCGCAGCCCGAGGCACCAGCGCCCCGCCGGCCCTCGGGGCCCGGGTGTGTGCGGCGGAGCGGCCGGAGCCTCCACGGCTGAGGGCGGGCGGGCTGCTGGGCTGGTTACATCGGCTGGGTCATGGCGCTGCACCCTGCCTGCCGCTCTTCTGGGGAGCATTATCCCGGGTCAGGACCGCGGCGGTGCTCCTGGCTCCTTTGTCCCATGTAAAGGCCAAGCAGAGACTCCATCGATCTGGACAGCCTGCTGAACTGGGCAGGGCAGCTCGTCGTCAGCTTCATGAGCTTGCTGGTTTTGGGCGTCCTGTGTTAGCTGTCTGATATTAGTTACTGAGGCCGCTCGGGCCATTAAAATCCATTTAGCACTTGTCCTACCCACCCTGCCCCTCCAAGACCTGATTCACGTAATACACTCCCCCCTACTTTTTTCCTAATGGCTTCGCGGCGCACAACAAAAGCCCCCGCTGGTGGGATAACCACAAAGGACGGCAACTCAGGCGAAGCTGGAAGGGGCGCATTGCTGGGGCTGGGTCGGCAGCTGCAGCCCTCGCAATGCACCTGCCCAGCGCGGAGAGAGCCCGCCTGCATAAACATGGATCTCTTGGGGGCCCGGATGCCCAGGAGCTGGATTCAGCAGGAATTGGGTCGCAAGGGCAAGAAAAGGGCAGCGGGCGTGGGTGTGCTTGTGGCAGTCGGGAATGAGGGCAAAAGCGCCGCAGAGGCCTCTTGCGGGCAGGAGAGGGGCCGGGGCGGTGAGTGGGTGATAGCACCGAACCCGCGAGCGACGTGGGGGAGGCGCAGATGGCCCCGGAGACTGCGAGGGAGTGGGCACCGCTGTCCCGCAGCCGGGGCCGGGCGGGGCAGGGGCGGC
>VYXF01006306.1:601591-613367 GCA_013397295.1 Polioptila caerulea | reverse complement strand
TGTTTTTTGGAGCTTTTTTTGTGGATTAATTGTTCGGTGTTTTTTCTACTTGGCTCTTAAGTAAATGTGTCGCTGAGAAGAAGCCTGGAGTCTGAGTGAATGCAGGCGTGTGAAGACAGGGATTTATCTCAACTGCTCAGTGTCTGACACTGACCTAAAAGCAGTTAAGAAATGCTTTGTTTATTCCTTTTCTTTCTGATATAGCTCAGTAATCGCTGCAGATAACAGGAGAAGGGCTGATGGTTTAAGGCTGAGCAGTAATCTGTGAAGTGGGGCCAGTACTTGAGTGATGGGTTTATTGGATACAGTTGTGAAATTCCTTGATAGAAAACACTTCAAAGCACAAATGGTGTAGTGTGTGTGCTGTTTGTGTAGGAATAGGAAAAAGCTGTCGTTCTTTGTGCCTCTTTTGTAAACTACTGGGAATGAGGGGACGGTATTCCTGTTAGGAAAAGATGGGGGCAAATTGTGAAAGCAGCCAGGAGCTTCAAGAAACTTTAAATCTAGGGATGAGGAGGCTGTTTTTACTTGCCTCTTCTTAAAACTTTACATAGGGAATCAAAAAATACTGCATTTAGAGGAGACAGACTGTTGTTTTGACTTTGGCTGATACAGTATTTTCCATAAACTAATAGTGAGTGTACTTGAAGAGAGGAATGAAGTAATGGAATAAGGCTGCAGTTCTTATCCTCCAGTATGCTGTCCCACACTACAGTGATCTGTAGATCAGATGTGAAGTTATGGGCGGCCTCTAATATATGGAGGCTCACGTGATACAAAACAATTACACTAGAGTTGTGCTCAGCCTGGAAATCTGTGCAAGTTACTGGCTACAAAGTGCTTGCAAACTTCAGGGATTGGCGATTGAACTCTGTGTTTGGGCCATGGAACTAAGCTTTGTTAGCTGTTATGCTACAGCTTTTTGCCTTTTAAGTTCTCATCAGAAAAAGATGTGCTAAGATGGAAGGACAGTTATCTGCCCACAGGCCCCAAGCCATTCTTAGTAAGAATTAGGGTGTTTTATCTGCAGCTATTCATTTGAGACTAGGGCCATACTCTGCTTCCCTTAAATGATGTGGAAACTTGATTTGTTTCCAGCTGAATTCTGGGGATGAGTTGTGCAAAGCAAACTTTTTCTGTCCCTTGCTGGAAGATTAGTTTTGTGTTTATATAGCTAGCGGCAGTATGAATGGAGTTGTTAGGCAGTGAACACAGAGGTTTTGTTGAACATGAAATAATGTATAATTGAGCCAGCCCTCTTCTCGTTTTCCATGGCTATTTTCCTCAAATAAAGAGAAAATAGAAAACATTTTTTTAAATCAGATACTGAAACAATAGTCTTGATTATACTCAATAGTTACAGAAATTGAATAGTCTTTGTTAATCTTCCTATTTGTCCATGGAAGTATTAAAAATGACTGTACATGTCAGAAATAGAATTGCTTGTGCTTTAAAAAGGTATTTTCATAGCAGGACTAAGTTATTGTGGCTTCATGTTTGATTTATAAGATATAACATGTGACATTTCATATTTAATAACAGCATGAACCTGTTTTCTTTTTCAGTGTATGCCTTCTCTGTAAAACATGCCTCAAGGGATCATGATTTTAGGAGGAGCAATATAAACTCCTTGTGCATCAGCTACTTTTTGGTGTGCCTACTTTAGCTCAGGTTTATTTACTTTGTTCTTCAGTGAGAGGTACATGCCATTTGCTTTTCTGGAACAAGAATAACACTGTCTGAGGGCAATATTGCTGTATGGAGGAAGGAGAAAGAAAGGCCATCATCTGACAGGTGGTAGAGTGTTTTGAAGTGCCTTACACAGTGATGAGAAGGACAGGGTTTCTGAAAAGCTAACCAAACCAGAGCAGATACTTTGGTGAAGAATTCCAGAAGAGCTGATGTTGGCTGAGTGTTTCAGTCACTGTATGGGTGTCACCTGGACAGTGAATTAGCTTTCATGCCTTTGCAAGTCTTTGCTTTTTGATTAAACTTCCTGCTTGGACAGTCACATCTTAGTGTACTCTTGGTTCTTTTGAGCAGTCCCAGAGCACTGTCTTCCAGAGTTCTCTCGACTGCTTTGTACGAGGAAGGAGCAAAAAGTGTTGTTGCAGTTAATGTCAGTCTGCTCTTGCAGACCTGCCTTTAGCTGATGATGTGTACTTAATGTGTCTTGTAACTGCACTGGAATCTAACACAGGTTGTTTAATACAACTCTTCTTGGACTCTTCAATTCAAATGGGATGTGTTATCACTTCCTGGTTTTGCACGTGGCTCCAGCTTAAATTACCAGACAAGTTGTGGTCATTACTTTTGACTTGTTTTTGGTTTATTTTTGCTTGCACAGGGTCCTGAGCCACAGGCAGTGTATCACATGAATTGCACCACTGGTGTAAGTTTCTGACCAGGCTGCACGTGCCCTGTGGGTTATGATACTAAGTTTTGTTAATTATCTCTGTAGCAGAAATACATTATTATACGGTGGTGACAGGGAGCAATTGATTTTGTCAGGCTAATTTCTTAGTTCTCTAATCTTAATGGCATGCAGTATGTGGAGATCATTGATAGGATCAGGTTACAAATGTCTCCCAGTGTAGGATATAACTGTACGTGGCCTCTGGAAGCTTCCCTGTACAAGGAGCGTGATGAGTCGCAGGCTGTCACTGCTTATTCTCCTAAAAGAAAAGGTGGAGGTAGAGGGTGACTATTAACTTCTCTGCATGGAAGGCTCACATACAGAATACCTGTAATCTAAGAAAAATTAGTGTCTCAACTGAGAATCAAATTGAAGCACGTCGAGCCCTAGCTCTGTAGCAGAACTGCTGTAGCACTTACATTCTCTCCTGAGAAATTAGTTTGCTTTTAGAGGTAATAATGACAATAAGATCAAGTCACACCAGGCTCATTTGTTACATTTGAACCAAAGGTTTTTCTTTACGTTCAACTATTATTTAGATCTAAGCCAAGCGTTGATAAAAGCTGTTGAAATGTGCTTTGGGTTGTTTTCTTAACTGGTAAAGCACAGTTGTTTTTCACCCCTCTTTTGAAAATGATATTTTCAGTTATTATAAATAATTGAAATATTTTTTAAATCTGATGGATGTAACTTCTTCTGCCACAAGAAGAACCAAAATGTTTGGGAAGAAATTAAGTAATTTGTACAAACTTGTACAAACAGCTGGAGATCAAAATGGCAGCCTCTGTGCTGATTTAAGCAGCAAACTTGGAGCCTGTCTTTGATTTCTATATGTTTGGCAGGTGAGGTAGCTGGAGAATTATTTTGAAGGCTTCTAAGTACAGTAAATATTTGTTGATATTTCTGGTTTTTATTTGTGTTAAGGATTTATAGGTGTCTGGAATTTCAACATATTGTGAATTATTTTTCCTTTCTCATACAGAAATATTCTGCCATTGAACTGATGGTGTTTTCCAGGTCTAGAAACAACCCAGAATATGTGGGGATTCTTTTTTTGTGGACCTCTCAATTCAGCAGAATTTTAGTTATTGCTTCAAGATTCTTGAAGGCCCTTCCTATCTAAGAAATATAAACTTTTTATTCTAACAGAGATTTGGTAGCTAAATTCAGTGATAGTGGACAGTGTCTGTTTCTATTGAGTGTAAAGCATAAAATGCCAAATTAATTAAATATTTTGGGTTTGAATATTCATTATACTTGTGCATGCTTGAACTGATTTACATTTTCAAGTGTATGTTTTAGAAGCAGAAAAATTGAGCCTTATTCAGTACTCAGCTGACAGATCCCAGATTTCTTGGGCATAATCACGGTGGCAAACCACTTTGCTCGTGACAAGTTATAGTGGGAGAGCTTGTGTATGTAATGGGTGATGCACAATACATCAAAACATGTTGATAGTATCCAGTGAATGTTGGAATTGATTTCTTGATGTTGGTTTTGAAATCCCTTAGCTGAAAAAGTTGGTATCAAGTGATGCTGAGGAAAACCATTCTCTGCTGTGGACTTGGTGTTGCCCTAACAGAGCAAGGGGCAGCTGTGGGGAAGACAAGGCCTGCAAAGCTTGTTTTATTTTGAAACTTCAAAGAGCCTTTGGAAGCACTTCTTTGAGAAGTTCTTCTGCCTCATTACATGTGAATGGATAAATGAAGTTTGAACTTGTGAAGTAGAAGGGGAGCTTTAGTGGCAGTGTGGCTTTTTAGTTTGTTTTGCTGCAGCAGTTAGGTCTTGCTGATGAGTTTTCTATAGAATGGCGAAATTCTCTGGAACTTGTATCAGCAGAGGTTTACTGCAGTTATTTCCTGGGAAAGTAGTATTTTTCTTTGTAAAGCTTGGCTGCTGCTTTGAATGCTTAAGCAGCTGCAAGCGTGGACAAAAATACATCACTTCAAATGAAGCCTTTGATTTCATGCTGAATTTGAAGACACTCTTGTATCAATGTTTTTTGCATATGGAATATTGAAGTTTCTTCTCACCTCTGCTTGCCAACTCGAGCTGGAGTGGAGCTGCAGTTAAATCTTAAGTCATATTTAAAGAGGATGTCTTGGTACAGTTATACAAGTGGTTTGGTTACAGTATCAGGTTATTTAACTGAATAGTAGGAGAAGGGTATTTGCATTGCTAGACAAGCAGATGTGCAAGCCATGTGCTTTCTATCCACTCTTCTTTTGGCAGAAGGAACCAGGAACTAGCATTTCAGCAGCCTTTTTTTTTTTTTTTTTTTTTTTTCCCCTAGATGGAGGAGATCCTGTCTCTGCTCAGCCAGCTTACTTCTCTTGAAGCTTTCCCTTCCTGTCCTACAGATCTTGTACATCACTGTAGCAATCACTGTTTGTTTATAACAAGTAAAGAGTTGTAAAACTTGGATGTAGTGTGATATACCTGAAGGTTGAAATGAGGAGCTACAAATGCCTTCCAGAGGAGTGCCTGAGAACACTCCAAGGTATAATCCTTCAGCCCTCACATGAAATTTAGCTATTATAACATTTGCCTCAAGCACTGCTCATGCTCTTGTAGACAGACTGTGCTGAAATTTCAGGTGTCCTTCAGTTCAGGGTGGGTAGCTGCATACAAGCACATAGTGAACATTACAAGCTACACCTAGTTATAGCTCAAGCTATTTATGCTGTAAAGACAGACTTTCATGTCCATTTGCTGAATTTCTGTACTGGATTTGCACTGGAAATAAGAGAAGCTCCTATGTTGGTGGACTAAGAAGTGGTTACATTTTTAACCTTAAGGAATTTTATTATCCTGAAATACTACTGTAACATAATTGGTATTGTGATCTTTTTTTCCTAGAATACTTGCCATCTCACTGGAGAAGGTGTGTGCTTTGTGAAATATTGTTCTGGTTGCTGTACTATCAGTTTCTGAGGGCCTTGAAGCTTGTGTGGATCTGCAGCTTGCTGTCATGTTTGGTCACTCAGCTGGCTGAAGCATTGTCTGACTAGCTGGCTTGATGCTGGAGCAGGTTTAGCAGTCTTCAGTAATTTCTGTATCTTGGAGAGTGATGGCAAGGTTCTGTTAAATGGCATTTAGGACTCTATCTGCAAAAACTGGTAATACTCCACAGCTGGGGAAGATTCCAGAACTTCTGTGATCTTAGCTGCTTGGAATGGACTAAGTATTACTTAGTCAATTGGTCCAGTTACTATTTATGCGAGTTATTAATGAAGGACAGAGTCAAATATTGTAGTAGATTGAACCCTCACCTTAAACTCCTGGCCTTCTGAAATATACAGAAATAAATTTTGTGTAGTATATAGTCTGATCTGCATGTTTCTGTTGGCCATTTTGTCTCTTAATCTGAAACTACAGAGGCAGCAGTGAAATAACCACCTTTCCTGGGTATGTAGTATTACTGCTGCCTGTGACAGTGGCTGCTGAAAGCCCAAATCCATTGCCTTCTCTCCCTGTTCCATGCTTTAAAATGAAGCTGTTAATGTTTTGTGGGCCACTTCCTCATTTGCATTTTCTGTTCCACTTCCTCTTGCTGCAAACTCTCCCTGATGCATTTTTTCCAAAGTCTTTTACTTCCCTTCGAAACTTGCTTCTATATTCTGGTACTCACCATAAGAAAGAAAAATATAATGATGAACTTCTGCTTTGTGTCATTTCTAGTAAAACCCACAGATGCCGTATTTTTAGAGAGTGAAATACTTGGAGATGTAAAAAATCCAAACCACAACAAAAACCCTTCCCAGTTGCCACATGCATCCCTGAAGAAATTCAAAATGGAGGGAAGTAGATGCAAGACATGAAGTGTAAATCCTTGCCAAATGTAAATCCTTCTTCCCTTAGCTGAGTGAACTGCTTACTATCAAATTTCTTTAAGCCGCAGAATGTTGTTTTTGGCAGGAACATCAGAAAGAGTTTTCTTTCTTTAAAACAGTTGTTGTTTGGAAAACAAGCATATGTTTGGCATCATCATGCATTTCCAAAAGAGGAAAAAGTGATTTTATTTTCAAAACATATAGTAGAACTGTATTTTCAGCAGAATCAAATGCTAAATGCTTTTTGGAAGCTTAAATATAATAATGTGTCCATACTGTTGGTTGTCAAGGTCGAAGCAACAAGCACAGTTAGCCGCGAAGCTCCTAAATGCTAATCCAAGCTTGGCAAGTGTTTTTCTCAGCCAAGTGAGCTGAGGAAGTTAGAGAAGCACATAGGCAGCCTGTAATAATCAAGTTTTTTAAAGGAAACTTAAATGTTGAGGCTCAGGTATAAAAAAAATGCAGCCTCATTTGATATTTTGGTAATGGTGAGTTAATATGTAAACCTGTGACTCTGAACCTGTAGTTTGATTATCCCCACTATTATTCATCTTGGTGGAATTATTGCTGTTAATGCTTCTGAATATGAAACATTAGAAAGTACACTGAATTAGGTTTTGTGAACCTAAGGGATGAATAGTCTAAATAAATAGTGAACAGCTCTGATTTGTTGGTCAAAGATAACTTTGTTCATGCCTCATCACAGAACAATAAACGCAGCATGGAGCAGTCTGGGTTACTCAAAGAAGTTTGTCTAGGTTCATCCAGTTATAGGGATAGGCTAAGAAAGGAGGAAAATGATGTGCTTTAGCACTGGGTGGGAAACATCAGGGAGATTGAATTGTGAGGGTGAGAAGTATAGGTGTTGAATCTAGAGGAATAAAACTAGTCAATTTAATTGAGGGGATCTGGGAGCTGTTATATTGTCTTTAAGACGTTTAACCTGCTATTTTAGAGCTAAAATATGGAGGAAAGCTTGTCTGAAATACGAAGCTTGAAGGACAAGTGTTCTTTTCTCAGAAGTGTATTTTTGAGGCTTCTAAATCCACTTTGAACAAAATACTAAAATAAATGTAACTGTAGGAAGATAAGGCTGTAGAAATAATTGAATTCCACTGTAGATTAGTTAATTTGCATTATATTAGTAGTGTTCTCTAAAATAAGCCTTCCATACTTTTTTTGCTCTTTTCTGCAGGTGTATAATAAAGTGTTCATCCTCTTTTCTTGTTCAAAGCATATAGAACTTGATGATTTAAATCAGATTCTTTTTGGGTGTTAAAAGAATAACAAACTTGGCCGAAGTGGGAACCTTAAGAAGTGTGTTTTTTCATAGGCTTGAAGCAACTTTTTGGGGATTCTAGATGTAAGAAAACATGACCTATGGAACAGCTGGCCCATAAGAAGGAGTTTTGTTGCAGAACAGACTTATTTACATGTTAACTTGGTAGTAGGCCAGTCCTAAATAAATGCCTTTCTCAAGGGCAAAATATCTCTGTACTGCTGTTATACTTGAAAATTAGGTAGTTGTGAAAACATGGGATCTTGAAAGTGTTGTGGGCACTTACCTCTTTAAAAAGGAGTGTGATTTCCATGGTAATCTGCAGCAAGGTTTTCTAAAATAGCAAAGCCAGTATGCATCTGCACTGTGCAGAAGGAAACACCATATTATTTGGGGTCAGATAATAGTTTTAAGTGATACATCATAAAGGAGGCTTTGAAAAGAGCCAACAAATCCCAAGTAACAACAAAAATCTCCAAACAAACAAGGTTCCGTGTCTTCTTGGATGATCTGTTTTAGCTGATGGTACTTGATGTGGAATTTGCCAGAAGTTTCATAACCTGTAATAACAGAAATGGTCAGCTCAAGTGATTGTGGTGCCTTCACCTCCTCAGCACTTGCTGGTGGTAGATGTCACATCACACGAGCATTTCAAACCGAGGTCAGGTGTGGTAAAAGAGCAAAGGCATCAAGTTCTGCATCTGGCGTGGCTTTACTGGCGACCTTCCGCCCATCTGTGGTGCATGTGCTGGTGCTCTTTGAACAAAAGCTTAATGCTCTGCCTGTCAGTAGTTTTCATTGAGCCTCCTTGTCTGGTTGTGTTTTGTCCCTCTACTGCTCTCTTGCCAGCTCCAAGTAGCTGTTAAATGAAGAGGGAAAGAGGAAGCCATGTGTCACAGCTGTGCAGCTCTGGCCCTGCCCTCTGGGAAGTGGAGTTGTTACTCTTCAAAGCATTGTGTGGTTTCTGCTTTTTCATATGGAGGTGGGAAGAGGGGGATTTGAAGCTGTACCAAGTTTCCTGCTGTCTTTTCTCTCTTCCCATCCTGGAATGAAGTGGTCAGCAATAAGCAGAATATCTGGTTGCTTCCATTTCTGAATGTAAGCCGCACATTGCTCTGGAGCTGTCAGCTGCTGCCTGGGCGGACATGGCATTGCCCTGGGATGTGGCATGCCTTCTTTCCAGTGACACATCCTGTGCCTCCACTCCTGCCTACATAGGGTTAAACAGAATAGCTGCTCTTCAGATAAAAAAAAATTCTTGCATGTTTATTGGCAGCCCATGCCTTTCAGCAACCAGTTGCCACATTAAATGTTTATTTTTTTCCCAAAAGACAAGATATTTTGCATCTTACATGATGTAAATCTGTATTTAATTATTTGGAATCTAAATTATTTATAGTTTTCAAAATGTTAATAGAGAGAGGCAAAATTGAAATGGGTATTTTCTGGTTGTTGGAAGACTGAGGAAGGGATGTAGACAAGAAACCAATCCAGAATAGGATAATTTACCTGCAGAGAAATCTGAGATGTATATATTGTATGTATTAAGTAATGTAGGTTTTCTTTGTGGCCACATTGCATCTTAGTTATTGTTTCTAGATCTCTTAATGGAAATTACCATGTAAGATGCTGCATTTGTGGCAGCTGACTGCCTCTTCTTCCTTCCCCCCCACTAGAAAATACTAAACATGTTTGTGAATGTCATAGTGAAGTAATCTGAAGGACAGGATTTATTGAATTTATGGGAATATGTTGTGGGAACAGGTAAAACTGGTCTCTTTAGTTAGTATCAGCTATGTGGTGTTGGATCACATGGTAAGGCAGTAGATGGCCTGGATGTGTTGTGTGGTTAGGGTAACGAAGTTGATATTTTTCATTTCCCATATTAAAAAAGTATTTTAAAATTCCTTTTTATGAAAACAAGTCTTAATTAAAACCATAAAAATCTCATGGTAACAGCAGGCATGATGGTTTTAAGCCACTTCAGCCTTCTTTTGAAAAGAAAAAGTGGACTTTATTTCACATACTTCTGGATTTCTGATGATTTGTTTGATCTGCCTAAACTGCTAAGCTCCTCTACATTGAGTGAGATTTGAGGTCACAGATCCATGCAAAACTGCTTTAGTTTAACTGGCTTATAAATAAAAATGTTTATAACAAAAAAGACCCAAAAGAAACAGACAAAACTGCCTATTGCATCTGGCCCTTCAAACAGAGGAGGAGGAAGGGAAAAAAAACCTAGAGAAATTGGGGTAGACCTGAACCATGTAGCCAATGCTAAAGTATGCCAGTCTCTTTCAAGAACAGCTTTCCAGCTGGCATGTAAAATGGAATAATTCAATATAAGTTTCACCTGTTGAAATGCTTTAATTTCTGTCCCTGCCTTCTCACCCACCTTATTTCTTTACATAATAATGTCCTTGATTGAACCCCATAGGTCAGCTGTGAGGAGTCATTAACTGTTTAATTGCATTGAATTTTAATTTTATAAATGGTGGCTCTTTAATGATTAATCTTTATAATACCTATGTCGGTTTGAAAACGGTTTATATACTTTTTGAGACTTTAAAACTGGGGGCAGCTCCCACACTTTTCACAAATACCTTCCTAGTGATAAAACATGCTGGTTTTATGTATATAGAGAGGTCTGTATCTGTAGGTACATGAGGCTTTATAAATAGTGAGAACCAGCTGCAGTATTAGCTACGTGCATGCCTTAGTGTGTGCATATGAGAGAGCTGTTCATGAGAACTGAGTATTTCTGTGGGAAGGCACCTGCAGCCGAGATCCAGTCCAACTGCCTGACTGCTTCAGGGCTGACCAAAATTTAAAGCATGTCCTTAGGGACATTGATCAAATGCCTCTTAAACGCTGTCAAGGGTTGAGGCATCAGCCACCTCTCTAGGAAACCATTTTGAGTGTGTGACCTCTCCCATGGCAGCGAAACACTTCCTACTGTCCAGCCTGAACCTCCCATGGTTCAGCTCTGAGCCATTCCCATGTATCCTGTCGCTGTCCCAAGGAGCAGAGCTCAATACTTCCCTTTTCACATCCTTTCCTTGGGAAGCTGTGGAGAGCAATAGGGTCACCACTCAGCTTCTGTTCCTCCAGACTAGACAAACCCCAAATCCTCAGCCAGTCATTACGGACTTTTGCTCCCAGCCCTTTCTCCAGCTTTGTTGAGCCCCTCTGGACACATTCAAGCATCTTCACAACCTTTGTAAGTTGTGCAGCTGAGAACAGCAGACAGTCCTTGAGGTGAGGCCGCACCAGCACTGAATGCAGCAGGACAATCCCCCCTTTTGCCTGGCTGGTGATACTGAGTGATGCATCCTCAGATGGGGTTTGCCCTCCTGTCTGCCAGGACTCACTGCTGCCTTGGACTGAGCTTCTGCCCACCATGTACTCCAGATCCCTTTGCCAATTTATACTTGTGTCTGGCATTGCTTTGTCCCAGGTGCACAAACCAACATTTGGATTTGTTCAACTTCATGCTATAAATCATACCCTAGTGTTCCAATCTGCATGGATCCCTCTGCAAAGCCCTCTCAAAAGCCCTCCTTCCTCACAAAAGCACCTCCCATTTTAGTATCTCCAAACTCAACAAACTCACTAATGGTGCACTGCACTCCTGCATCCAGATTGTTGGGAAGTACAGGAACAGGACTGGCCCTAGAACTGCTCCCTGAGGAGCACCATTGGGGCCTGGGCACCAGCTGGATGTAGCCCACTTCACTTTACAACCCACTGAGCTCTGCCCTTCAGCCAGTCCCTCACCCAGCACGCCATGAACCCACTCATCCTGCCGCTGGACTACTTGTCCAGGATGATGCCATGAGAGACAGCACCAAAAGCTTTCCTAAAAATCCAGAGAAACTGCATCCTTCTGCCCTCCCTGAGTTCACTAGATGTGTGACCTTATTAGAAGAAGTGACCAGAGTAGTTTATTAGTTAGGACTTTCTTTTGTGAATTCATATTGACCGTGCCTGATAATTGCATTATTCTTTAAATGCCTTTCAGTATTACCCAGGATGATCTTTTCTTCCATAGTTTTTCCAAGAAGGCTACATGAGTGAGTTTTCCATGAGGCTACATGAGTCTGTAATTTCTTGGGTCTTCCTTCATACCCTTCTTGTAAATTTGAGTAAAACTAGGTTTGGATCAGCAGGGACCTCTCTCGACTCCGAAGACCTTTGGTAGGCGATGGATGGGGGTGCTGCTGAAGCATCCATTGGCTCCTTCAGAAC
>VYXF01006306.1:571790-601575 GCA_013397295.1 Polioptila caerulea | reverse complement strand
TGTCATGAATCCCATCAAGCCCCGTGGAATTGCAAATATTTGGCTGATACAGCCGGTCCCTTAGAATTTCAGTGTCCACAAATGGAAAGTCACTGTTCTTACACTCATGGTCTTCCAACTCAGGACTGGGCAGCTCCAGGTCCATCAGTATTGTGACTGAGGCAACCTAATTTTCCCCCCTGCTTCGCTCTTTTGAAATCCCACCTGCAGTGCTTCATCCAGCCCTGAGGCCCCCAACCTAAGGAGGATGTGGACATGTTGGAGCAAGTCCAGAGGAAGGCCATGAAAATAATCAGAGGGCTGTAGCACATCTCCTGCAAAGACAGGCTCAGAGAGCTGGGGCTGTTCAGCCTGGGGAAGAGAAGACTTTGTGACAAGACAAGAGGTTCATACCTCTTCATACTGAAAGAGGATAGGAAGAAGTTCTTCACTCAGAGGGGGGTGAGGCACTGGAACAAGTGGCCCAGAGGTGTTGTGGATTCCCCATCCCTGGAAGTGTTCAAGGCCAGGTGGCTCTGAGCAACCTGGGATAGTGGAAGGTGTTTCTGCCCATGGTAGGGGTGTTGGAAGAAGATGATCATTAAAGCTACTTCCAACCTAAGCCATTCTGTAATTGTGTGGAAAAAAAAATACTGCACACCACTGTTTTTAATTCAGTCCTAGTAGTCATTTAATCATCTCCCATAAGTCAAATGTTTTGGGTTTTTTTGACCTCTTGCTATTTATGTACTTTAAAAAACTATTTAAGGGATCATAAAGCAGTTCCCAATGGAATCAAGCTTCATATCTCAGTTGTGGTTTTTTAACAAAGGATGTGGCCTCTTAGGAGTACATAATAAAAGAGAAGGTGAAATTTTTTTCCATATACCCAGCTCTATATCACAAAGCATCATTCTGTCTGCTAGGGTGAGGGATGTGCCTTCTGTTCTCCAGACATTAAATCTGAGTGCTCTTATGTTTTTTCATTTCTGGTTCACCACGAAACTGTGGGGGAATTAGCCGTGGAGTGATGTGAGTGGTTGCTTTCAGCTAGATCCAGATGTAAAAATGTGTCTTGGCCCTGAATGGGGTGTGCTGGAGAGAGCAGCTGCTTGCTTGATCCAGGCTGTGACCATCTGCATAATTCTGATTCCATGGAATTGAAGTTGGCTGTCAGCTATGGCAGTGCTGAGTCGTTTAGTAGGGCCTTGGTGCTGCTTCCTTCCCTGTTGCACTCTTAATTGGTGTGGTACTTTTTTCCCCCTCTTTAAAAAACACATCAGTTCTGTTTTGTTTCCCTTTTTTTTCTTGGATATTCTGAAGCCTACTAGATTTCATTTCTCAATCTTGAGGTGTCTCATTTGTGGGTTATGTGTTTGTATATATGGTATTTCTGGCTAATGCTTTTCAGTGGGATTCTGTGGCCTGTGTTGGTTCATGCTTCCCTTACTCTGCCACTTCTCTCTAACATTATGAAGCTAGGGTACAACCTGCATGACCTTCTACAATTTCTGGAGAAATATGAGTGAAGAAAATCTTAAGTTTTTTCCAGCACAAGGTGAAATCTGGTATTTGATTTGAATATTGGCTGTTAATAACCTGACAATATTATTGGATTGGTTTTGTCACCAAATTCAGGTATTTTAATGAAGCATTTAACTTGAAAGTCATATCACCTAGCCTTAGACTAATCCCCTTAACGAACCCATAGATTTTCTGTCTGGAGTACTTACACAAAGCATCTGTCTAGATGTTCATGCTTTTTAGCAGTGCCTGCTAATAACAAGAAGTGAGGTTGAATGCTCCAGAAAGTAGAATTTAAGGGACCTTTCTATTTTAAGAAACATATTCTTAAATATTAGTGATTGAGAAACTGTGCTGGTGGGTGATGGTGGTCACAATGCTGGTGGGTCACAACTGAAATTACACAGATGCTCTCTGCCAAGGATGACCCATTGTTAGTGTTGTTACTTGAGAGTGGGGATCCACTTGAGTAATGCCATCAGCATTCCCTTTGTGAAGTATTAAGGAGACATCTCTACAGGCTAGGAGAGAGTTCTTTGCTATTCTGTAAAGATGTGTGCTCTGGAGAAGAGTGCAGGGCTGTATTGGCAGAAGGAGCAGGCTGATAGTACAGGAGACTCGTACTGTGATACAGATTGTTATCTGTGAAGAATTTAGGGATGGTGAATGCTACCAGCTAACCTTTTTGAGTGTTTGAAAACATTTTTGATACTGATATCCTGTCTAAAATCAGTTTGTTCTCAGAGGTATTGGCCTTTTGTCTTTCCCGGTGATAGAAGAACCCTTTCTTTTTGGATCACCGAGAGCTACTTCCTGTCTCTTGTGGTTGGTACTAGTAACTTGTGGTGTAATATTTGTTTGGCTTCATTTGCAGTAAAGTGTCAGTGCTGACCATAAGAAGAGAGCACAGTCCTGGGCAAGCCTCTCGTTGAGACACCTAAGAGGTGATAGATGCAGGGATGGTCATGCTTCTTACCGGCAAAGAATGTCTGACAAACCACTGCTGTTGCTGGCTGGCTCGTAGGCTTGATGGGCTGGCTTTTGTAGATTGCAAAATCTCTGAAGATGAAGTGTTTAACCTCAGCTAAATTCCCCAGAATGTTTAGAATTTTGCTGGCCTGCTGTTTAGATGGGTTTCCCCTGTCCAGTACTGAACGACTGCTATACTCAGTCAAGTAGTGAATATTTGTACCATAATCCAGCGAGTGAAATGCAATAAAAGGGACACCAGGTACTCCACACAGTTTGGATATTTTTAGTTTATCTGCCTGTACTCTGAATCAAAACTTCAAGAGTTTGAACTTCTTAGTTCCTTGGAAGAAATTGGTGGCAAAGGACACACTGGGTGCTGTGACTGAGTCTGACTCTCAGAGTGGTTCTCAAGAAGATGCAGAGTGGGAAATCATCCCTTGAGGGTTTGTCAAAGGGCAGATTGGTCTCTGCACTCCACATACAGTGTTTATCCCAAGTAATTTTGCCTTGAATGCTGTGAGGACTCAGAGTTTTGACTAGACAGCAGCAAGTGAATCTTTAATAAAAGACTACCTGGAAATCATGAGCTGCTGTGTCTTTATGCTGCTTCTGTTCTGTGCCTGAATTTAAGACTGGGATATGGAACAAGTCTAGTTTAAAGATAAGAAATTTCTGAGTTGTCTTGATCAATCTTATGAAAGCTGCTTGGGATGTGCTACTGAGAGGCCCCTTAGTTTTTGAGTAATTGATTGTATGTCTCTTTTACAGAAAAGCCCCCATCCCACTGTAGAAGTACTTTAGATCAAGGGGGACCTAACCCCTAATTGATGTGTGGTTCTGCTCTTTGAGGACTTCAGAACCTGTCTGGATTTTCCAAATGTGTGTTGCAGAGTTAAAGTAGTTTCTAAGATTGAGTGTCATGCTTTTAAAATTGAATACATGCACAAATTTAACGAGGCAAGCCAGTATTGAAGTTTCAAACCACTTTTTTTTTGTGTGTGTATGATGCTTTGATAATGCAGTTACTTGAATTCAAACTATAGTGGTAAGCTTTGGGTCTCCAAATATGAAAACATGTTTTAAAAACCCTCCCCCCACCCCAGAAAGCAGACTTCAAAATAAAATCCTTTTTTCACCATTTCCATGATGACCTGCCATTTGGATACTTTTAATCCTCAATCTGTGTAAAAGTTATGTCTTACATTAAATCCTTTATGGTTTTTTCCCGTGGATTTCTGAAGTAATCCTCTGTGTGCCATATAGCTTGTTCTTCAAATTGCTTGCCTATAATATCCTCATTTCTAGGAGTTTTGTTTAGAAAGCTTTAAAACATTGTTTTTAAACAAAATTCAGCTGGATATAAATTTCTTACCAGAAGTTAGTGTTACACATTCTGCATGTCTAAATTCTTACCCTGTTGAAACTGTTTAGTACTTTCTGTAATATAGTCAATGCTTGTGTCAAATGGGGCACTTGGCAGAGGAGTTGGTGATGTACTTGATAATGAGTAAGAATCTTTTTATAATGGCTTTTTTTTTGTTTGTTTATTTGTTTGTTTTGTTTTGTTTTTTCCCCCTCTTGGAGATTTCATGAGAAAGAAAGAAAGACTCCATTCAAAAGGGAATGTGTGTGTTTTCACAGTATATAGATGTTGCTGGACCAAAACATATTTTCCTTTCTGTATCTTGTGTTTTCATCATAGCTATGTATCTTAAATATAGAGAGTCCAACATTTTGTCTCTGGCTTATCCTGGACCTTTTTCAATGTTCTACTTGAAAAAAAAAAAAAAAATCTGATTACAGAAAAAAGATCTAAAACTTTTTGACATTGACCACATCTTGATGTTTTTATTTAGTGGGGTAAGGATTTATACTGAAATATATATCAAGATAGCTGTTTTGATTTTATTTCACTCTGAAAGATGAGACTTGTCCTCATGTGTGGTAATTCTCAGCTTTCTTTCCATCCCTGTATAGGTCCTATATTGTTGATCTGAGTGAGGAGTTCTTTCATGACAGGATGGATTCAGGGATCCTGTGCAGCACCGCAGAGTGCGGAGATGCAAATGATGGGCGGGGTAAACTGTGGCATGTGGACAAAAACGTGTCTCTCACGTGGGGAACTGAGGACTTCCTAAGGTGCCTTTGCTGCTGAGGATCGTGTAATGTGTAAATACATTCTCAGCCACCCTGGTGGTACTGGAGGGTTTAAGATCTCTATTAAGCTCCAGTCACCTTGTACTGCAAGTGCTCTGTGATGTCTGCTCTGTAGTGTTTTTAATGTAGTGCTATTCGCTCTAAAGCAGATTTACTGTTTCCTGAGCCACAGGCATACTTAAATCACTGCTGATTGAAGTCACTCACAGAATCACAGAATGGCCTGAGTTAGAAGAATGTCTAGTTCCAATGCCATTGCCATGGGCAGAATGCTTTCCACTAGGCTGGGCTGCTCAAAGCCCCATCCAAGCTGGCCTTGAACACTTCCATAACTTCTCTGGGCAACCCATTCCAGTGTCTCACCACCCTCACAGTGAAAGATTTTTCTTTCCAATTTATAACCTAAACATAACCTCTTCCAGTTTAAAGCCATTCACCCTTGTCTTTTCATTACATGTCCATGTGAAAAGTCCATCTCCAGCTTTCTTGCTGGTCTCTTCTTGGTACTGGAAGTTGCTGTAAGGTCTCCCTGGAGCCTTCTCCAGGATTCTGTCTTCATAGAACAAGTTGCTCTAGCCCCTCTAAAAATCACTGTGGCCCTTCTGGAATCCCTTCAGCAGGTCCACATCCATCTTATGTTAACTTAGGCTAATAGGATCCTGTCTGACATAATTTAACTGGGATTGGGAAGCTGTGTTTGGAAGGTGCTTTCCTCATATAGTACACCAGTCCTGGCAGTGAGAACAGGAATGAATTGTATGTATGTGAGCCTTTTTAATGTGTCTCTTTAAACCAGTTTTTTCTCTAAGCACATAAACACTTTAATGAGGACCAAGACCTTGGCAAACTGGTAGATTTTGCAAGCAAGTTAACTAGAGCACAATATTTTATTTGCAATAGGTGGTTGCTGCACCAGTGCTCAGTGGAATCAAGGTCTGGGCACCTTAAAGCTATGATATTCTGAGGGAGGGTGGCCTTTAAGAAATCTATGTGGTCACTTTAACCGTGTCTTGCTCTTCTAGATGCTTTGTCTTCGTTAAAAATCACAGTTTATAATTGTGTCCTTGAGATAAAGAAGTTTTTTCCTCTTGTAAATTTTAATTGTCTAAAATATTTAGGCAAGAAGTGCATAGTAGCACCCTTTAAAAATATGGTAATAGTATCAGTCTCCTCTAAGCAAGTGGTCTGTTTTAGAGATCATTTTTATACAGTTCTTGCAGAAAGGACTTATATCTTAACTGCAGAAAACCTTACTAATCTATAAGTCACAATGTTCTCTTAATGCTAGGAACTGTAATATTTTCATGGAAACATCTCACTACTTAAGTTTTGCAAGAGATTCTGATTGCTTTTTTTAGTCTGTTTTAGTGGGTTTCTGTTCAGTAATATTTAATTTGCTGTGAAGAATCTCAGAGGGATTTAAGCCTGCTGTTTTATTGTGCATTACTGTAGGCAGTTACATCACTTTTCAGTCCCCACAGTCTTCAAGTGGGTAAATGTTACTTTCTCTGCTGATACTTCTGTTTAAAAATTGATTATAAAATAACACAAGCTATTTTCTTACCTTGAAAAAAATTAAGCTGTGTCATGAAATATTTAGCACAAAAACAATTAAAACTATCCAGATTCTACTCATGCATATTTTACTAAGATTTTTTTTAAGCTGATCACTGAACTGAACCTCACTTTTGATGCATATTTTTGATTATTCTGTTACTGGAAGACTAAGTTAAATTTGTCTTTCTTTGCAGAAAAAGCCACCTGAGTGTGCTAGGAAGTTAGAGAGCAGCTGTCTTCTCAGAAAACGTGTAAACAGTACGGATCAGTTCTGCACTCCTTTTTAAATGGTAAGTTGTTCAAGAGAGCTCTTACTGAGCATTCCTTGTCACTTTGCATTTGTGTGAATCTATTGCAAACTGCCTTGAAGACTGTGATAAATCGCTCAAACTGAAGACCAGTGATGAATTTTGGAAACTTGTCCAGAAGGTTTTGAGTTAGCCTTGGGAAGGAGGTGTATATTTTTGTGATGTTGAAGATGTGCTGTATTAGGCCCTGAAACAAATGTCAAAAGCATTGCTCACCCAGGAGACTGGTAGCATTTAAATACTAATCTTATTTTGTAGAAAACAGAAATAAATTTACTTTATTTATGGTTGTTCATGAGATACTGGATTTATAAATTTGCATCTGTTAATTACTTTTACCCTGTATAATCTGTACTTTGTTGATGTATTGTCTAAGAGATTTAAACTAAATCTGCTGAGGTTGAATGTTTGTTTGCATCAAAGTGCAATGGATAATAAAAGATTTGTATTTATTGATATTAAACTAGCTGTGTGGGGAAATATGTCCCTGCCCCCAGTCTCTCAGCTGCCACACAACACCAGGGACCTTTAGATGAGATCTATGTGTTGTGTTGCTGGAAGAGTACCACGTCCCTCACTGTGTAATGTAAGAGGTGGGACACACCTGGGGGTGCTAATGAGAGAGTGCTGCCAAAGTGCAGGCAGTTTTGTTACAGTAAGTAAAGCTGATAAGTGTGTGCATATGTGTATTTACAGGGAGCTGCAGCTTGTTGGCATCTGCAGGGGGAGAGAGAAAGCCTTTGAGCAGGGGAAAAGGCTGAAGAGCAGGTTAGTTGCTCTTCCGAGAGGGTGAGACTTCCTTCCTGCATTGCACACCACAGTGCTGCCTTTGGCAGAAACCACAGCCAGCCTTGCTTCAAGGTCTCTGAGAAACAGTAAAGTCTGCAGCAGTGCTTTAGGAGGCTGTTGTTAAGGATACTGTTCTCCTGTGTCCTAGAGCTGACTCTGTCTATAACCCTGGCCACACGTTATGATCCTTTGCCTCACTTTTCCCCTCAGCTGAAATTCACTTAGGCTTATTTCAGTTTTGAGTTCTGAGGATATGTTTGATGATACTCAAGATGCTTTTGAGCATATGTGTTCTGAAAGAGATTGCGCTTTAAGTTAGGAAAAAGAAGAATTCTGGAAAATGCGTGCATTCACAATTTCAAGTAGGAAACTGTTTCAAGAAATGAAGGAATGAGGAGGCGATACGGTGCACACAGGAGTGGGAGGGTTATGATCACAGCTTTTGAAGGAGGAGGGTGAAAGAAAACCCACTCTTTCCTCCTTTTACCCCTCTTGCATTACCCAGTTTAAGGAAAAGTAAATCAATGGTTATATGCTGAAGTCATTTGGAAAAAAGATCTCTTGCTGTACATGTCCAAAGCGGAGGAAACGTGTCAGGGAAAGTAAGTGGTCTGTNGTTATATGCTGAAATCATTTGGAAAAAAGATCTCTTGCTGTACATGTCCAAAGTGGAGGAAGCGTGTCAGGGAAAGTAAGTAGTCTGTAGAAAAAAAAAAACAAAAAGGGATAAACCAAATGGACATATCCAAGATTGAAAATATGCTTCACTACTTGATTATTAGATTAGCATATTGCTTGTTATTTATTGAAGCATTGAATGTTACAGCCCTGTTTGTTTTAGTTGCATTTCATGCTGAGTGGAAACATCATCGCTCTTATTCACTGAGAGCTATAGAAATTAGTTTCTACAGGAGTAAGAACCTTAGTTTGGGAGCATTTTACCTAGGTTATATTTATTAAAATTTCAAAAATTATTTTGAGATATTTGCTGTTCATTCTCAGTGTAGTTTTATCAGGTATTTCCTGTTTCTCTGTGCAGTTTCAGCCCATCTTTCATGTAGAACTTAATTGAAGTGTCAAGTGTTTAACTAGTCCAGAGTTTAATGTAACTGATGGGTGTATAAAGACAATGCTGAACATAGTTGAAAATATCAGCCTTTAAGTTTTTTTTTTTTAATTAAAACCTAATTCTAGTAAACAAATTCTAATTTTTGGCTGAACATTGATCATTCATGTCTCACAAACACTGTGATTGGACATAAAATTTGGAAACTACCTGATCAATAAAATGAGAAACTTGTTCTTAAAATAATGGTTGATTTCTACAGAAATGTAATATATTTCCTTTTTAAATTTCTATTCAAAGGATTTCACTTACAAGTCATAATAAAAAATCTAAACAACTTAATTCACCTGTTCTGCATGCATAGTAAGGCATTTGAGTTTGAAATTAAGTCACTCATTTTGTTACTTGGATTATAGTTGTGCCTTGTCTTGCTTCTCTGGTTTTGCTAATATAAATGTCTCCAAAAGTTGTCAGGTTGATAAAAATACTATATTAAATGTTTGTAAAAGTTGCCAGTTGCTTAAAATAGCATCCTATATGAGTAGCATGTGCTAGCTCTTCTGGACTTCTGTTATAAATTTACAATGCTACAGTACAAAAGTGTCTTCCACAAGGAAAGTTGGAGAATGTGTAGTCATGGAGTAAATCCCAGATGCAGGGCTTGAAAACCACCCCTGATGCTTACCAGCCCCAGCTGTCAATAGCAGACTACCAGAATTCTTTCATCATCACATACAAGCAATTTTAAGAAATACACTTAGTTTGGCAGATAAAAATACTGTGTATTCAGTTACACGTTTTGAAAAAAGATGTTAAAATTAGGTTTGGGATTGCTGTGTGGATAATACTCTTCCAGTCTTTAGAAATATTTTTATTGAGAAAGCAACTTGGATGTTTTTAGTGAGAGTTTAACCAAATTTATGTGCCAAGACTTTTGCCTGTACTGTCTGACTCTTCAGTGTGTAACCTGTGTCCTTTAACCTTCATGACTGCTGAATAATAGAATTATTTAATAACTTAAATGTTTAATTTAAAACAAACCATTAAGAATAGTCCCCTGAAAGAAAGAACCTTTCAGAATGGGGCAGACTGAGTGTGAAAAAGTAGGTTGGGCAGGAGAGAAATAGTCTCTGGAGAATGGTGGAAGGTTTTTGGACTACTTGACCAGCCAAAAGCTGCAGATCATTAATTGCATAGCAGTGGATGGGGAGAGTAGCACGACACTGTTTTCCCAGTGGTCTCCCAGAGGTGGAGAAAGACCTATGAGAAAGGCAAAAGTATTGCAGAATTCTTGCATTACCAGCAGTAAAGCCAAAATGATTAGTATTTAAAATGAGATGGAACTGGTTTTGGGAGAGACTAACTTAAAACATGATAGAGAAGTCATCACAGATTTCACTATTGAGGTATGTGCACTTCCAATGAGCTTTTTCTTGGTTTCTGTCTGATTTTGATATTGGGAAAAGCTGAATACTTGGGCTTAGCTCTTGCCTGTCTGGGTTTAAAGTCTTTTCAGTATGCACTTATTTACATTTTGGACTTGACTGCATGGAGTAGAATTAAATTGCAGCCTGGCAAAATGGGTTTGATGTTAGCAAATTTCTTCTCTTTGTGTATTAAATATGGTGTCTTCCTTAGCACGCTCATCACATATAGAAATATTCTTTGTTATCACTGTCTGAGACAGGGAAATTTTCATTTCTGCAAATAAATGCAGTCATTGGCCTCTTCTCTGAACTTTTCTGTGATTGGCATCATAATAACTTCCCTCTGAATTATGCAGCTAGTGCACAGGGATCTGCTTGAAGATGAGGTTTAAATCTTGGTTGCCTGTGCAATGATTAAATAAATCAGCTTCTAAATTTAACTGATGTAGTTAAATTACTTCTTGAACTGTGTGTAGATTAGTCTCTAATGGCTTGATTTTTTCCATATGTGCTTGTAGTCTATGTACATTACATTGATTATTTTAAAGTGTAGTTAAGAGGCACGTAAGTATTGATAGGATTGTTACATAATTTGGTAGGTTGTATGGAAGACCCATGTAATCGTAGATAACTAAATTAGTCTTTGAGAGTTGGAGTCAATGTGTTTGTGCCTACAGTCACCCAGTCAGTCCATAAAACCAAGCTGGTCTCCAGTCACAGCGGGTTTTACTCGGTTTGATGTGATTCTCAACCTCAGGAAGGGTGCCAGCATCCACAGCATCGCCCACTGGAGCCTCATCACAGAGATGGCAATAGCAGTCCTTTTTCTGTTTAGCAGCCAGCTGGTCACAGCTGTAGTTAAGAAATCCATTCCTCTTGGATTGGGGGATCTCATCAGCTCAATGAGTTTTAAACTAATAATTGCATTTCACAGGAGATTTCATCACCAGTATAACAGCAACAGCACTGCTGTGAAGGAGGCAAGTTTAGTGTAGGTTCACTTCAGAATTCAGCATCTCTTTTGTTTCTGTTGTTTGTTTAAAGAAAAGCAAAAGCATCCTGAATATTAACATTCCAAGATTTAATTCTGCCCCACCCCATCCATTGCTTTCATTTCAAAATGAAATTTTGGTTCCAAATCTACTTGCTAGTGTTAAGAAGGAACATCTAGGAAATCTTTTCGTTCAAAGCAATTTAATGATAGGAAATATTGAAAGTGTTTTGGTCCAGTATGCAAAATATTTTGAAGCAAACTCATGGCAAAATTCACTACTAACCATTGTGGAACTGGAGGTGTGAAAATAATCAGTTGGCTTTTCCTTTCTTTAGAAATAGGTGCCCTAATTGATTTCAAACTGCTTTCTTTAAGTTTACAAGAGACTGCTGTGATCATCAGGATCTAGATGGCTTCCCTTTCTTTTTTTAATTCAGGAATAAAATTAAAGCATACTTCATCAATACTTGTTGCAGTGTTACACTTTTACTTGTAAGTAAAACATTAACTTTTAAAGCTTCCTCATTTAGTATTTGGTTTGTGTATTTCATGGAATGTTTAAGGTTGGCAGGGACCACAGTGGGGCGTCTGGTCCATCCTCCCTGCTCCAGCAGGGACATCCCAGAGCACACGGCACAGGGTTGTGTTCAGGTGGTTCTTGAATATCTCCAGTGAGGGAGGCTCCACAGCCCCTCTGGGCAACCTGGTCCAGTTTGTGGTCACTGCACAGTGGAGGAGTTCTTTCTCACATTCAGGTGAAACTTCCTGTGCATTGTTTTCTCTCTGTTGCCTCTTGTCTTGCTGTTTGGCACCACTGAGAAGAGCCTTCAAGGTAAAACAGAGTGCCCTTGCATTACCTAGTTGCAGCTGCAGTGTAGTCTCAGCTATGCATTAAAACAGTTTAAAATGAGGCATTAATAGCTCCTGATACTTAAAAAATAGAGCACTGAGTCTTTGCAGATAGCTGCCTGGTCTGTAACCTGCAGAATTTAGTAAGCTGGGTGCATTTTTGTTGTTGTTTGGGGAGAGGCAACGTTTACTTCGGAGGGTTTGTGGAAGGAGTTGACATGGTTGCTGCATTGGCAGCTGGAGTGGTGAATATGCACAAAGCAGTGGTGCTGGATGTGAAGGAGGAAATAAAGCACTAGCAGTAGGACTTCTATAAAGGAGGAGGAGGTTGGACTGTGGCTCTAAAATGGGGGCAGGACATCTTATCAGTATAAAACTGAGTGGCTTCAGATGTCTGAGTGTGGAATGCTGATAGATGCAATTGGGAAATATGAATGTGATCAGTTCAGCATGCAATCTACCTGTTTACATGTTATGACTGGTGATGAATGGTAAACAGATAAAGAAATTTTCTGTTCTCTATAAAATTACAAGATCAATTTGGATTAAATTTGGATTTTAGATTGAAAACCTAGAGAGAATGGTTCATTAATTTTTTTAAATGGCTTGTCCTTGATTCTTTCTTGGAAAAGAAAAAAGAGACCTTCACAATTTACCAGGAGCTAGCGGCAACTACTGTTCTTGAGATGTGATATTACCTTTCATCAGATAAGTGACTTCTTGTCCCTGGGAAGAGGATACAAATTTTTGCCTTGAGTTGCTATCCACATTCCTATTTCAGAGTACTGTGCCTTTATTTTAAAAAGTACATATTTAATATTTCATTCTTTAAAAATAAATTTGGTCTTAAATATTTATGAGTATATGCTGCTTGTTTCTTTTTGTAAACAAACCACAGAAATCAATGTATACCAGGTTAGCACTCACTAAAAGCATGTTTTTCAGAAAGAGATGGAAAGGATACAGACATAAATGACTTGTGGTCAAAAAGATAAGTAGAATTTGTCATGCACACGTGCAATATCTGTTTTCTTCTGTTCAGTAAATTTTTTGTTGACCTATGCAGTTTCCTGGGATGCCTACGTGATTTTGGGAAATGTGTCAGCAGAAAGTTCCCGAAAAATGCAAGAATTCTGAGCTCTTTAGTGTAATTGGTTTGTGTTCCTACCAATAAGGTGGACTGGGGCTAGAGAGAATGACTTCTGAGGAGCAGCTGAAGGTATTGTGTGTGATCCTGGGGAGGAGGTACCTTATTGCTGTGTACAGCTTCCTTGTGAGGGGGAGTGGAAAGGGAGATGCTGATCCAGCCTGTGTCAGGTGTCCAGTGACAAGACACAGGGAAATGACATAAAGCTGCATCAGGGAACTTTGGATTGGATGTTAGGGAAAAGTTGTTCTCTGAGAGTTGTGGTCAAGCACTGGAACAGGCTCTGCAGGAGAGTGGGCGTGACCCTAAACCTGTCAGAGTTCAAGAAGCATTTGGACATTGTCATTTGGACAATGCTCTTAAGTCCCTGGATTAACTTTTGGGTTGCCCTGTGTGGTCAGGAGCTGGACTGAACTATCCTCATGGGTCCTTTCCAACTCAGCATGTGATATGACTCAAGTAAAATTCTTTTGGTATGACAGTATTGGTGCCATTTCATGTAGGAAGCAGTTACTAGTCTTCCAGATCTTGTTATCTAGCCTCTTGTGCTTCACTTGCTGTTCACCTACACAACTAAACACTGTGACTGGGTATGAAATGGGAGTTCAGCTTGAATTGCTTTGTTTTTTCAGGTTTTCTTTTCTTTTGTCCTGAAGCAGATTGAGTGCTTTCACTGTCACTTCCATGCTCTCAGATATAAGGGTAGTAATTCCCTAAACTGCTTTGACTTCTTTCCCTGGATTAGATTTTTACTGATTTCCAATCTGATTCCAGTATGAGAAGCAGTTCAGCCAGGAGCAGCAGCTGTAATTGCCCAAATGTTGCAATAGGAATGGGAAAAGGAATCCATTTAATTAAGTCAAGGAGTGCTTGGCTTAGATCTATCTTAAAAAGCACAACTTTAGGTGGACGGGATCTTAAGGCAATGACTGGATTTTGCTTCTGAGAGGAAACATAACTCATCTTTGTGGTTCAAATGTTTGTTGCTAAGTATTGATGTAATCCTGGTCCAATTTCTGATCCTTCTACAGGCCTTGACGATGCTGACCAGCACAAAAGTGGCTCTTGTGCCTCTCAGCAGTATAAAAGAGATGCTGCTTCTTCCCTTTTTCATGTTTGGAGAGTAACTTTAATGACAGGGTGTACAGATACTGTAGGAGTGCAGGTACTGGGTAACCTTACTGTAATAAGCTTGGTGATGCTCCTTGGCAATTGCAGCCTTGCTAGGTTTAGGAAGTCTGTTCCTCTTGCAGTGGATTTTAGCTGGCTCTGTTGCCAGGATTTTGCTGTGTGTTTTACTGCCAGTAGTTAGTAAGGAAGATGAGATCCTTCCCAAAGGATTGGGAGGCCAAACGCATTATAGGGAGTGAGAGGATCAAGGAAACTCTGACTCCTTTGCATTTTTTTTTTTATTCCTTCCTTTTCCATGGAACCTTCATTTGTAAGTATTGGAGGGAAGCGTAATTAAAAATGCTGTGACTTATTTTCAGCCTTTAGATGATTATTTTTCTTTTTAACCTGTATTTGCCTCTCTTCTTCCATCTTGTCCTGACAAAATTAAAACAAAATAAAATTGCTCTTTTTCAGCTGTTAAATAGCAAATTAAAGCATGCTGAAACAACATTGTAGGATGTATTATGCTGTAGGTTTGATTTGGGTCCAGGATTATATTTATGATGCAAATTCCCCAGATGTGAAGTATTTGAACTCTTTCAGATGAGTGTAAGATGAAAACATTATTTGTAGAGGCATATGTGACAGTGTCAGCATCTGATGGTCCACAGACTGGGAGGGCACTAGCTTGGAACAAATATTCCTGTTTGCCTACAAGAAAAAGTATTTGTAAGAGGGACTCAGGATCATCACCAGCAGCTATTCTGCTCTGAAGGTACTTATGGTCCTTGTTAATGCAGTCTCTGAAGTCTTTGGACATCCCCAGAGGCTCACAAGTGAAAAACCTGATGGCTCATGCTGTTCTTTATTGGGGACTTAATGTATTTTGATCATTTGTGCTTTTATTATTCTATGGAAGACTATTTTCCTCCCAGCTCACACGTAGCATTCACCCACAGTTGGCATTGACTAAAAGAGAATTACAGACATAGCTATGAATCAGTGTGATGCTTTCAAATACTCGCTGTTAGGTTCTGAAATTTCACAGTCCCCTATAAAGCTGAGTTTACATTTTCAAGACATATTTATATATATGTCTTGAAGAAAGACAGACAGAAGGTTCCACAAGGGGTATTTTAATGCATTGATTTGAAATACAGGAATAAAGCAGATTTAAAAATTTAGTGTTACCATTGATAACATCTGCATCTCCAGTAATCTTAGCTGCGATTTGATGATTTTTAGTTAGGAGAAAAAGTTGCTGAAGCCTCTTCTTAGTGATTATTTGTACGTGGTAAGAATGCTTTTTTTTCCTTGAAGCTGGTTTCTGGAGCACTTCTATCCTGCCAGCTCCATGGAGATGTGTTGATACAATGCCAGATTTCATGGAACACAAGTTTCTTTCCAGCCTTCAAGTGTTGAAAGGGGATTTTTACAGAAGACTAACTGCTGAATTCTGTCTGAGACTCACTATGGTTTTATAGTAGCTTGTTTGTGTCACAATAGGAGTTACTGTACGTGTAACGAGGAAATCTCTTTAATGCTGAAAATGAGGTTTTGTTTGCCTGTGTTCCTGTATCAAAGCATGTTACTTGTAGTACTGCCTGACACTGATTTTAGCTTTAACATCCCCCCCCTAAGAAAACTCCAACAAAAAAGACCCCAAAAACTCCAGAAAAATGCTACCAAAACCTCAAAACATCAGGAAAAAAAAAATCTGAGGCAAACATTATGCGTTGAATTATTAAGATAATAATAGCTGCTTAGTGTGCCGTGATGTTTTGTATCTGGGGAGACATAGCTGCTTAGTGTGCTTTATGTATCAATAACAAATATATCAAGTGTGTTTAGATTTACATTTTTTACTGGGGTTTCATTTCTCTTAGTATTCTGTTTCTGGTGAGAGGTACAAATGGATATCTGCCCATGTAAATTAGTTTTGAAAAAATGTCTTCAGTGTTGATAAGGGCAGGAAAAGGAGTATGATCCACCTTGATTTCTGCTGGACCCCGTGTTACTCGCTTGTGTTAGTTGTTGGGGTACAGGGAGCTCCTGTACTTCTGATAAGTGGATGTTCTGCTGTCATCTGTAACTGTTACTATTTCATTTTATGAACTGAAAAAATACACATTGCTTACTTCTCATGCATCCAACAGGAATGGTTTCTGTAATTAACTGAAGATGTTAACTGTGTGGAAGAGAGTGAGGAAGATGAGCTGGAAGAGGGGACATAGCATCCTCAGGTTACTGTGTACAGGCAGATTACGTGTAGGAAAGACATAAAATGCATCCCCACTCTGGAAGAGTCTCTTACCAGAGCTCAGGCTTCCTTAGGCACCAGAGTAAAATAACCACAACACAAAAAGCTGTATTAACAGGGGCCTTGAGAAGGCTGCTTGTGCTTTGTGGTGATTTTTTTGGGGGTGGTGGGTTGGTTTTTTTGTGTTGTTTTCCCCTTTTTTTTTTATTTTTTAATTTTTACAAGTGTCTTGAGTGTTGCTTTCTGTCACTCATAGTATCTTTCTTGATTCATACACCAGTCCTCGATCACATGGCACTTTGTTATAAGGCTGTAGTACAGTTGCTACCAGAAGATGGACTTCATGGGAACAGATGGCACACTTGCCTCAGGATAAAAATAGTTGGGAATTTTCAATTCACTTAGATTCTGCTGTTGGATCCAGACACAAAATATTTAATTCAGTTTTTCTATGAAAGCACCCAAAATAAATCTGGTTTTCCCCTACATAGAATAGTTGCCATTTCCAGCTTTCTGATATATAGGTAAAGTTGAGTGTTGGTATGAGTGTCAAAATCAGGAAAAATCTGTGGTATGGGTATAAAGCTTCACCTTGAGAACTCCAGGGATGTTGCTTTATTTTGTAATAACTTAAATCTCATGGGCTGTCCGTGTGTTTCCTGACATATACCAGGGAATTTCTGCTGCTCTTGTGTGGCTGTTCAGATATTGAAGTTGCTTTGACTGCAAAGTATTTTAAGGATTGTGAAATATAGTGTGGTAGCCTGAGAAAGCCTCATTGCAGGTGTTTTCCAGCAGTAAAGTCTTTCCTGCCTGATGAGAACTGGGAGTGGAGGAGGTTTGTTGGGAGTAGAGGTGGATAATGTATCATAGCAATTCAATATTCATCTTAAGTGCTTTTTCTTTTCCTGTTTGACCTACATTATTGGTCTCTTCCATCATGTCTGTGTGTCATATGTATAATAAATGTGTATGAATTGCATGTGTATATATAGGACAAAAATGCACACCAAGTGTACTTGTGTATTTATGCAGATATGACATCCAGAGGGTTTCTTGTATGGAAAAGAACTATAAGAAAACTTGACACTTCCCTGTGACATTTTAAATTTTGGATTAACGGAATTATGTGAAAATGTAACACTTCCCTGTGACATTTTAGATCAACTGCTGGGGGTAAAAGAGTTTAAGAACAGATTTTTTTTTTTTTTCCTGGAAAAGTCCTGTTTTAAAAGGTTTTTCATGGTGAATATTAGATATGGGAAATGGAGAACACTCTATTGCCATAAAATGGATATTATTGGACAAAACCCAGAATCCTTGATCCCTTTTTTACTTTCCCTTCCAATTTAAGGTTAATTGGAGTTCTGAGAAACAAATTACTGAATTTGTTTCTGGTTTAGCTTGAGGTCATTGGAGGATCTGAATGGCATGTTGTCCCTGCAGGAGGGCTCCTGAGGCCTCTCCAGGTGGCCTCTATCACATGGACTGTGACCCAGACAGTTATTTCGAGCACTTTAAATCCAGTAAGGCTCTGCTAAATGGGATCAATGTAAGTCAGCAAGCCTAGCTGCAACTTAGGTTTTCTTTATATAATCAAGGCATTTGCTTCTGATAACCCCTGCTGTTTGTGAAGGAGGAAGGCTGGGACAAATGTACTCTAAATAGTCTGCAGGAGTTATTTGTGCATTATTGTGGTCTAAAACACTAAGAAAGCCTTGTTTACAAGCCTCAACAGTCGCAGATTTTCAATATTCTATTGTGAGTTGTTCCAGCATCAAATTGTCTGAAGTAGTGTAAAGAAATTATAGGATAATGGTTCTTGTCACAGAATTTTTCCATTTCTGTAGTGTAGGTAGAATGCGGCTGTATATAACTCAAAACTCTTAAAAGAATGTGCATCAGATAACCAAAACAGTCTTAAAGGGAGCACTGCAAGGTGGTTTATGCCATTATTCAAGAGACTATTGAAAGAATCATGCTTACTGTAGTTTCTCGGTGGTGTATCATAAATTGGTGCATGAAAAGCCACTCCTTTTCTTATTATTTTAATTGTCAGAGAGCTGAAGAAGTTTGTATGTAATGATGCTTTTTGGACTGCAGTAGGAGGGTAGGGAACAAAGACATTTCCTTCAGGTGGGAAATATCCTGGTATGGTTAATTGTTAATTAAGTACCAATGTTTACTAAATAGCAGTTCTCTTGGTTTTGTCATATTTAAATATTTTTTTTAAATTATTTGTTGCTTTGTTGTATTGCTATGCTAGAAAAATTAATAGGTACTAAGCAGGTTGGAATTGTGTTGCAGTACACAGCATGTTACTTGAACCATGATTTACTTTTAAGGCTTAGTTTATCTTAGCCAATTCATGGGAATACTTCTGGGTTTTGAGATAGTGGCCTGTAGACATTTTCTCAACTGTCTGGGCTGCTGAGTTTTGCTGTGGAAAGTGAGAATTATGTGGCTCTGTCTGCATAACAAACTCTGCTCACATCTGATTAAGATCCAAGCCTGTTTCCAGATGACATCTGGAAACATTTTGACCTGCTAGAGGAGGGCTGTTCCTGACCTAATTAGCTCGGTGTTATAACTAGCTCTGTGCTGCTTTGTGATTTTGTTCCTTTTGACTTCATCCGGTTTATACTTCTCCCTGAATGTTACCATGTAGGGTACTAAAGGTCAAAACAAAATTAGATTTTACAATCTGCTGCTCTTCCAGTCAGTGTTTCAGTACGCCTAAATTTTCATACATGTAATCATTGGGTATTCCAAGTACAAAGAGCTGAATAATTCAGCAGCCGTATGGCTCGCACATGTCAAGATGATATAAAAGGGGAGGATGATCAATCTAAGTCTTCTTTCCTGTGCTGTAGGACAAAGCACTGCTTCCTCCCCTTTATGGTCTGAGTTTCCCCTAGTTCTGGCTGGGTGCTTGTTTTCGAGGAGGAGGTGGTATTTTTAAAGGATAAATGTCACTTGAGAGGTAGACAGAATAGTGTCATAAGGTATTTCTATTTTCACTTCTTTCAAGACTGCTTAAAAAACAAAAGGCTACCACTATTTCTTTATACGCACAAGCAAAGTATTTTTTAGCTGCTGTGCCAAACTGGACAAATGAAATTTAAACAAGCTCCAACAAATGTGTAGGGTGCATCTTTGCTGTCAAGACAAATAATAAAACCGAAGGGAAATAAATCGTGACTCGGTTCAATTCTGTTTGCTTGAACAGGAGAAGGGATGATAATAAATTCTTGGAGTATGATACAGAAAGGTCATATGAAAGAAAACCATGTTTTCAGTGCAGCATAAGTACTTTGTGATTGAAACAAGTCCATTCTTAAGATAGCAAAAACGAAACAAGTGCTCTTACATGATTTGAAAAGATGGTTTTCCTTCCTCATGTGCACAAATAACATTTACACTCTATTTGGTGTTAGTCTAGCAGTATTAGGTTGAAACAGTAAAATTGATAGTGGCAGTAAGGTTTTTATTGTTTTTTTTAAATGTGTGAATGCAGTGGAACAGATGTTCCGAGCAGCATGGAATATTCCTTGTTCCCCATCCCACCATCCCTTTCACACCGAGCCATCTGGAAGGGACTAGGGGCAGGATGAGCAGCCATCACGCTAAGAACGAGATTAACGTGTCGGCATCTTTTGTTGGTACTTTAAACTGGTCACTGTTTGTTCAGCAGAAAGAAACAATGTGAGGTCTCGTGACTCCCTGTGTGCTAAGACCATTCAAGTGGCTACAGAAAGAAGGCAGAAGAGAAAATGTGATTTACGTGGAACAATTAATAAATTTAACAGTAGTCAGGCTGGACTATGACCCATACAGGCAGAAAGCAACTTTTCCCCCATTCAGCTGTATTGATGTGACTGGCCACCTTTTACCATTAAGCACAGTGTCAGGTAATAGCATTCTGTTAAAACAGATTCAAATTTACTTATTTGTGAATAAACTACTGTACGTGTTTGCCATGATTTTTCAGTTCGTGCTCTTCATGAACTTTTATTGTTACCCTGAATTTTTCTTTTTTACAAAAACAAGTGTACCGTGTGTGGATGCCTTTCAGTTTACTCGGCTGGATTTCTTTAGTACCTGTTAGCCTTACATCTTTTGATATAAAGTGTAATTATTTGGCTTAATGAACAAAATTTTGGTTAGAGAAAGGACAGCTTGTGGTCTAGAAGCGAGAGACTCTAGTCATGTGTGAAGGTGCCCTGGATCATCTGTATTCTGATACAGAATGAGTTGAAAAGGGTGGGTGGATCTGATGCTGGCAGAGTGATTGGATTCAGTACAGCAAGCTATTGTATTGTGCACTCTGTGAACTTCTGTTAGATTTCAGGTAAGCAAATCTGTTTCTGAATAAGAGATCTGAGTAATACTGGGTGTCAAGGAAGACTAAAATGTCCTAGTGAAGGAGAAATTGGATTTCAAAGCTTAACACACAGGTTCAGTTGTACCACAGTGTATTTCTCGCATGGCTTTGTGTTTCTTTCAATGATGAGAATTTTAAGGAATGGAAATCTGAAATCAGACTCAGGAAGGCTGTTTGAAAATGAGATCCTTGAAGTCTGAGACTTCTACTGTAGTGCCATAAGGAAGAAGGTGTCACAGTCCAAGAGAGCGCTTTTCAGAATAAAGATAAGCATGAAAAAAATAAGAGAGGGTAAAACTAGTCAAGGGATATACATAGATGTGCTGGGGAAAACTTACTCTGTGAAGAAATGGAGTGATGGAATTAAGTAAATATTAATGCTTTAAAAAATGCACTTCATCTTGAAAAATATACTAGGTATATGCTTTCCCTGTATTTTTATGAAAATAAGGCATTTTTATATAGTGTAAGTAAAAAGTATAAAGATTTAAGTGACAAGAGTAAAAAAATCCTATGTAATTTACTGGCAAAGATTTTTGCATATTGAACAGTGGAAAAAATGCTGAGAGTATAAAAGAGATAGTCCATTAATTTGAACAGTAAGAACTTGATACAGGAAATATATTCTGTATTCCATAGGTATGTTGCAGTTGGGCCTGAAAAGTTGCATACTTGGAAATTAAAAAAAAACAGTGTTAACCTTCGGTTAAGTGGCTTCATTAGCAGAGAGTGAGAAATACTTTTATTTCTTCCTTGAACAATGATGATGCCATTTAATTACATGACATGTATGTGATCCCTTATTTTGGAGCAGGAGATGAAACTTCATCATAATCTGTCTGTACTTCCTGATGATGAGCTTTTTATTTCCTTAGAAACAGCTGTGCAAAGTATTGTGAATGGGAAAAATTATTCTTGGGATTGTGGCTTTGAAATGTTACAGTTCTATTGAGAGGAAAATGCTAATGCAATAACTTTGAAGTGGTCCCCCAGTCTTCCTCTCTTCACTGGGGGACTCTTACTTGGCAGTGAACTGTAGGCACAAGTATTTAAGCAGAAGTTGATGAGACCTTTGACACTATCAAAGAATGGCAGGTTCCCAAAGATCATCTTGAGCTACAGTGGGCAGGTAATGCAAACATGGGGTTCTAGATCAAAGGGGAAAAGACCCCAAAATGCTCATCCTGGAGTCTGTAGAGAAAATAAGTCAGTTTCTGACTTCATAGTTGCTGATAGTATTTTAAAGCCTTTTATATTGCAGTTTGTAGTGTAAAGGAAAGAATAGCTACTTACTTTCAGGTTGAATCACTCTCAGAGCCTCTTTTCCTGCATTTGTGAATATTATTTTTTCTATGCGTGTTTATAGTTAATCTGAAATACTGAGAACTAAATTTAAAGTACCTGTAAATGTTCACTACTGTGAAGATCTGTTTGCTTTTTTCTCTCCCACCTTTTTAATTAGTGGAAATTCCTGAATTAATCTGTCCACCTTTTAATGGTTCTGCAAACTTTTGTGTTGCATGCCCTCTGTGTTAACAGAGGTTGCTATTGTTCTGCTTCTTAGGCGTTTTTTAGAGATATGAAGGGTTGACTAGGAAAATGTACATCCATAAAATTTTAGATTGCAGATAAGCAAAACTAATTACCATCCCTTCTCCTGTTGTCCTTTCTCTTGTCATTGCTTAATGTCTTGATTTCCTTCATAATATCACTGGACCATAAAATCTGCCCTGAAGATCTCAGCACAGACAAAAACTCTGCCAAATAAAGAAAAGAAAACAAAACAACCGTCCAAGCTGGTGAGCCTTCAGAAACAGCTCATTGCAACCGACATTAAAGAGCTCTATTAAAGAAACAGAATAGCTTTAGGAATTTCTGTGCCCTTTTCATCATAGCTAGTACTTAGATTGGTATGATGCAAGAGGAAGATCAGGAGCCGTGGTCTGAGACTGAGAGGAAAAAACCTGCTTTAATTCCAGCCTTGGCTGTCATTCCTTTCACACAGACTGGGCAATCAGGAGGAAGATCTGTGAAACGATGGTGATAGGATTGGCTATGTATTGAATTGTAGTGAGGAGAACATTTCTAGGCATTTCACTTTACATGTATTGTTGAAAGATGTGGTTTGTTGTGGATAAGAAATGTTCTTGATTTTTAGTTATCCTTAGGAAATAGGATTCTACTAGACTTTGTGCATATTTGTATCAAAAGTCTACCCCTGCATGACTAAACTCCTGTCAAAACCAAGAGCTGCATTAAAAATTACATAAAATGTGAAAAAACCTGTGTATTAACTAAAAAATACAATGTCCCTTAGATTGAGGTAGCTCTAATAAAAGTAAAGTACTTGGTACTTAAAACATGACTGTGTTGTAGTAAAACAATATTTTGTTTTGGTACTCATTACATAGTAAAGTGACTGAGAGAGGAATTGTATACTTGATAGAATGTGAATAGCCAGAAGACTAAAGACTAAAAATGAGTCTTGTTTGGATACCTTTTGATAAAAAATAATTCTGAGGTGTTAGAGAGCACTGTGAGACAATAACTGATGGCTAAATATTCGATATTGTTTTGCAGTCTACAACATGGGGATTCAAATTCCTCTTGGAACGAAGGCCATTAAAAAAAAAAGGAAAACCCACCAAACAGATGAATAACATTAGCTGGATCTTGAATTCAGTAATTTCCAGAATATATGCTAGTTACAGTTTATTTGTTTTCAACTTGTCATTACTGATCAGGTAGTAAATGACATTCAGAGATGACAAGTAGGAAGGGTTCACAAACATCCCGTTCTCAGTCATTTAGAATAAGGAAAAACCAGAAAGGAGCATGCATTAAAGGAACATTAATTCCTTTCCTTTCATTAGGATAGGAGGGATAGCAGTGTTTACTCTCCTTGTAGCCCTTTTCTTTCATCTTGTGAAGGATGAAGAACCTTTGGAGGACATGGAGATCTGTGATAATGGCAGATCCATGGGGAAGAGAAAATGGGAATGGGGGAGCATCTCCAAAGCTGGTACTTGGGATCTTGCACCTTTCTGCATTCCCTTCTATTCCAATTTAGCACATAGATGAATCTTGAAGGTGGGTGGTGGCAGACTATCTAGAATTACTAACTTGAACAGGAAAATGGGCAGTATTATCAAATTGGGTGCCACTCAGAGATGGAAATTGTGTGTTGAATTGACTGTTAGGACATGGAATATGGGAAGACTTAACTGTAAAGGTTTTAAATGTTGGAATGCCCTAAGACATGGAGACTGTGACTAGGAGGAAGTGTAACTTGATTATGTGCCTTGATGTGAGCAAACCAATGTTTTTGATGAGGTGAAACGCAGTTCTAGGTTAACCCACCAAAACTGAGGTGAGTACCTCTCGGAGCTTACACATGAGGTATTTGAGCTCACCATGTCATTTTTGTATCTGTCAAGAGATGCGGGGATGTGGTTGCTCTCTGGGCTTCTGCTGAGCTCATATATATGTAGTGATACAAATTTAGGTGCTTAATCCTGAATGGAATCCCATCTGGTACATTAATCATGGCAAACTGTGTATTCAGTCTGTCTCGTTTTTCTTCTCCATACAAGGAGAATTATGATATGTTCTCTTTTTATAGAGATCTGGGAGATTCATCAATGGAAAGCTCTAAAGCTCTCTGAAAAGAATAGACTGTATTCAGGGAGAATTTAGAATTGATGTATAGTAAGCTCTTTTTCATGGTAAAATGTTCAGCTTTGTCATATTTTACTAGAGGATAGAAGAAGAAATCTCTGAAGAGCTTAAAAACAGTGTCTTTGAGAAAATGTAATAAGTAAACATTCATAAGTAGAGAGGGTGTTTAATGAATTGGAATTTGTTTTGTGGTATTAGTGAATATGTAAAGAACTCAAAACAAAGAACCATGAAATTCTGGTTCATATTTTTAGCACTCGTGTAAATTGCAGTGCCGTTTTGGGGGTGTGAAGGGACAAAAGGCAGGTTTGGGGAACAGCTGGTACTTCGAGTTTTTGCCAGTAGCTCAAATATTTGAAAAACCCAGCTTGTCTCTTATAATAGCTGTGCTCTGCTGTTGTTCGGAAAGATTGCACATGGTGTTTGTCATCTTTCAAGTTTGTTACTCTACATCTGCTCTCTCATGATTTTTTTTAAGAATCTAACTTCCCAAGGCAGTGTCAGACTTCTTTCATGCAGTTTAGCAGCTGCTGGCCAGGGGAAGGTGGTCTCAGTTGACCTGGAGTGGTACTGCTGTGGCTGTGGGGGAAGCATGCAAAGAGAAGCAAAAATACTGTAAGTCTTTCTGTACCACGCTTACCTCTACAGCAGTGTCTACTAGGATAAGTGCCTTCTAATTTTAAGACAAAAGACAAGTTGTTGTGGAGTTGTTATGCAAGTTTTTATGGGAGGGAGGGAGAGAAAGAAGAGAAAGGGAGGCGAGAATGCTGAGGAAACATGCAAAATCTGAATTTTAATGGGTTGATCTGAGCTAATTCAAGCTTTTGATGTCCTGTCCTTTCAGAATGTGTGTGGAAATCGTGTTGCTGATGCCTGGAGGGTTTGGAGAGCAGTGTCTGTACTGCAGTCAGAGTTCAGTCCAGCCAGATGTCGAATCTGATCCATGTCCAGGGAGGGAGGCATGGGCTTAGTGAGATGTTAAGCAACGTCTCACCCTCTTCGTTTTTCTTCTCTCCCCTTTTGATTCCTCCCAATTTTTCTGGTCTGGCAGTAATGTCTCATACATTTCTACTTCAGCCAGTTGTATATGTGCAATACAGCATCTTTCTAGAGTCTTCATCTCTTGTGCTAAATGCAGCTGGTGGTTTAAAGGCAGCTGTTGGGTATAGGTGTCCTCACAGTGGAGATGATCCCCTTTACCCAAATTATAAGTTTTTGGTTTCAATGTGTACTTAGCTGGGGTAAAATGAAGAAAAAAATTACAAATTTAGGATTGGGACCAATCTACTGACATAATTTTTGAAAATAATAATTTATTTGCATTAGATTTTTTAAATTATTTGTTAGTGAAAGGTGTTCTATTTTGGACTGGGGTAGGTTTTTTTTTCACAGGGGCTAGTAGGGAGCTGTGTTTTGGATTTGTGCTCAACCCAGGGTTGATAAATTAGAGATGTTACTGCTGAGCAGGGCTTACACAGACCCACGGCCTTTTCTGCCTATTGTACTTTGACATTTTCAAGGAGAGTACTTGGGTTGCTTGGAAGATTTGGGAGGAGACACAGCTGGGACAGGTAACCCAAAATGACCAGGGGAATGTTGCAGACCATGCTCAGTATATAAAGTGAGGGGAAGAAGGAGGAAGAAGGGGGGATGTTTGGAGTCATAGTGAAATACTTTGACTTCCCAAGTCACTGTTACGTGGGATGGAGCCCTGCTCTTCTGGAGATGGCTGAACACCTGCCTGCCCATGGGAAGCAGTGAATGAATTCCTTGGGGTGCTTTTCTTGTGTTTTCTTGGCAGCTTTTGCTTTCCTTGTTAAACTGTTTTTATTTCAACCCATGAGTTTTCGATCTTTTACTCTTTTTATTCTCTCCCTGATCCAGCTGGTGGGGGACAGAGAGAGCAACTGTGTGGGGCTTGGCTTTTGGAGGGGGTTAAACCACGGCCGAAGGGAAGAGAAGTTATTAAGTGTCTGTATTGCAAAATTTCTAAATGCCAGTGTATTTAATAGAGTGACATCACAGTAAATAACTTGTCTAGGGAGAAACTGGAACTGAGTGTGACTCAAAAAAGGTGGAAGATGCATGTGGAAGGCAGTGGAATTTCCATTGCAAATCCTTGTTTTCTGCTCCTGGTAACACACTCCCTTCAGTCTGGTTGTGTCTCGTGAAGACTCTGTAATTCAGAGGCCTGTTTTGTCTTGATTTTTCATCTTAACTTCTTGCTACATAGATTTTTGAAATCAATTTAGCCTCACTTCTCATGCATTTTCATTAAAAAGGATTAAGTTCATCTGAGTTGTGTGTGGTGAAGAAAAAGATTGGTTGTGCTTTAGTAGTAAGGACACAAGCTTTTTACTTAATAACGGGTTAATATCTGATTAGGCCTGTGTTTAATTCAGTTAGGTAGGGATTTTAAATTAGAAGAAACTTAACTGCAGTTGTGGGGTACTTTTTTCCTTTGATCAGGAGCAGGTAGTGGATTGCTTAATTTGTTGCGTGTGTTTTCTCATTGGTGTTCAGTTTACCTTTTGGAATTAAACTTCTGAAATGAGGTTGCTACATAATAATTTAAATCATGCATTCAAATGTGAAAGTTGTTGATTTTCCCCTGCCCTCAGCCCTGGTGTGTGCTTTAGCCTGCTCTTTAGAGAAATGGAATTTCTTGTGTTGGTCTGTCACTCCCTGGTTGCTCTTGAACACCCTGGACCATTTCATCAGGAAGTGGCAAGAAAACGAAAAGCTCAAACTGATGTTGTATGTTTTCTTCAAATTAGCTTTTACAGGCAAGAAAGAACATTATGTGGAGAAGGGACTTAAATAAGAGCTCCTGGTGGGAGGCATTCTGATTGTACTCAGCGTGGTAGGTGTTTCAAGAGGCAGCAGAAAATTAGCTGGGCAGAGCACCTGCACCTTCTGAGTGGGCCCAGTGTGTTGTGTGGGCTAGTGAAGGATCTGGGTGAACTGCAAAAGGTAAGGGCAGGGGGCAGCTCTGAGAACGCTAGGCAGAAAGCCATGGGAAAAACAGGCTTTATTCTGGTGGCCTTGTCGTATCAAAATTTAATGTAGCACTAATTTGTGCTCCTTTTGATTTATTTCTTACAAATCATATTTATATGAAATGCATTTTCACTGTAACAGTTACATTATGGTGAAAGAATTCCTAATCATGACTTCTGTTTTGTCGCTCCAATGCACTAGCCTGTTTGCAGAGTGTTGGTGCGAGATGTTGCTCTTCAGTAGTAGTGAATTTCCATTTTGACTTATTTTTTAATCAAGTTCAGAAAAGTGTCTGCAATGTATATGAAGTACTTTTATTTTGAAATATATATGTTTGTAGAGGAATACAAAAACAGAACAGAAGCAGGAAGGTTTTTTTAATCAAATACAGAAATTATTCCTCTGTTACTTCTGATGTGTTGTGTAAAATTTAGCAAACTCAGCTAACATTAAACTCTGACATATTAAAATTGTCTCATATTAAGAAAGACATACAATATCATTCAAGACTACTGCTTAGTAGTCATGAGCCTGTTACTTCCTGAGCTGTTATGAAATAGTCTTACAGTTAAATAGTTTGCTTTTTGTTCATTAAAGTTGTTAAGCTTTTTGAGAGTAAAATATTTTAAATCTTCCGGTGGAAGTCATTACAAAAATTACTGTGCAACATTTGAAAGGCAAAAAGATTTTTTAATTTACTAATGTGATTTTAATTAGAGAAACTGAAAGGCTACTTTAATTGCTTTAGTACAGTAAAAAAGAAATTTTCAGCTAAGTCTTTTCCAAATGAACTATGTCCTTGGTAATAATGTAACATCTTGTTCCAGAAAATTTCCATGCCACATGGTTTTAAACAGAATATTATTCATGAGTTGTACATGGACATTGAATTGTTGATGTTAAAAATGTAAGCAAGTTGGCTATTGTGGTGATGTAGTTTTAAAGAAAACTGCTTTAGATGTTTTTGTTATATATTGCTTCCCTTTTGTGAGAATTCTGTCTCACTTGGACATCCTTGCTTTCAAAGATGCTCTCTGCAGGACAGTGTTTTCTATGCCATTATGCCCTTTTGTGATGCTTTGAGATCTCTTTTTGTATTTGTTTTCCCCATCTGTCGTGATTTAGGAGTAGTACTCCACACTTTAGTTCTCCCCCAAGACTTTCCAAACTGCACTGTCACTCGCTTGCTCCCCTTCTCCCCCTCTTCTGCCCCCCATCCCCCCAGGTGGCCAGAGAGGAGAACTGGAGGATGCACAAAAGGCCCAGATTGCAGCTTGAGATTAGAACAATTTACTGGAAACATCACTGAGATAAGAAAACAAACAGTAGCAGCAACAGTATTAATAGGAAAAGTATATAAAAAGAGAGAATTATTCATTGCAGAGCCTGTCTTGAGCCTTGACCGAAGCCAGGTTGTTCCTGACTGTAGAGGAATGCACTGCTTCTTAGAAATAAGAGAGGAATCCCTTTTCCCTGCCTCTGGTAATAATCTGAGAGGTGATATCAAATAACACAATGTCTTGGCCCCTCCCCTTGGTCTGGGCTGGAACCAAGATACCATCCTCATTTACTTCATTTTTTCCAAGAAAACCAGTTCTGACTACCTTAGTTTTCTCAGATAAATGTCTTCCTGTATCTGCATCCCAAAAGCTGTTCAGTGCATGCCCTTACCCATTCAGAATGCTATACAGCACCTGTGGAAAACCATCTTCATGCAGCCTGATTTTGAGAGGCACTTGCCCTTAAATGTCAGATGAATTTGTCATTTTTACTGGAAACTGTCAGAGCTGGGGTGGGTTGGTGTCTGACGTAATTGGGGGCCGTGGTGCTCGGTCGGTCTGTTGGTGGCCAGCTTGCCAAGGCAGGGTGCCAGCCTGCTCCAGACAGTGACCTTTCCTGCCACTCCTGTGGGGACTGCCAGTTTTTTATAAATGCAAATGTGCACTGAAGTCCAGTGATTGTGGAACTGCAGCACAAGTCTGTGCACACAGTAAATCTTACCCCAAATCTAAGGCAAAAAGCCTGCATTACCTTTATTGCCTGTGTTCTCTGCTGCTCTGCAGTGCTCTTGTCATATTCTGGCATGAGAGCACAACTCCAGTGCCCCGGTAGGAATTGTACAGTACCCTACAGAGGAAGGCTGAAGCAAGGCTTTAAAAGAAGAAAGACGAAGAATTTTTTTGAGTAAAAAGGCCTGAATGTGTGCTACACTAAATCAGAGCTCTTAATTTCATTTATATAACTTTCATATGTATTTGTTTGTAAATTCCAGATTGTGAGCCATGCCTTTGGTGAAAAGGAACATTGAACCACGGCATCTCTGCCGAGGAGCTCTGCCAGAGGGAATTACAAGTGAACTGGAATGTGTAACAAATAGCACCCTTGCTGCTATCATACGCCAGCTAAGCAGCTTAAGTAAGTATCTGTAACTTCCTGCAAGTATTTCATTCGTGATGAAAAACTGAAGAGATTAAAAGCTTTAAGATGGATTGTTTTAAAAAGCAAAAGTATGGTATGAGACATTACCAATTCTGTATTGTAATAATGTGCTATTTCATCGCCTTTATGCTATTCTATATTT